>UELX01003022.1:0-26146 GCA_900480035.1 Eupelmus urozonus
TCAGAACATTCTTAGGTTCTACCTTTATAAAATAGAAAAAAAAAAAAAAAAGATAATCTTAAGTATAGAAAATTATTTGACAGGATTTATCCTTGGTAACGTTATGTAAGTGATTAGTTGAAAAACATAATGCTAGTACGTTCGACACTCGAATACGAATGCTTTTAGGGCACAGGACGTTGAATGCATAATTCAAATTCAATCTGACCTTGATTGTTCCTTAGAAGCTTTTATTTGCTGGAGCACAGTCAGCTGATATTGGTTTTATCTACTTGACATCTCAAGTTCTTTTACAATGTTTTTAACATAATTTTTACACGAAAAAAATTTTTTTTGTATTGCATTGTTCATAACAGAAAATTGTTTAAGCAGTTTGTAATTTAATTCACTAATGTGGAATTTATTTACTTTGTAGCAGTAATTTTGTCATTTTCAATAATCTCAAAAGCATCAATTTAAATTAAATTCGCAATTATAATATAAAGTTAAATTGAATTTTAATTCAATGTTTTGCCAACAATTAAGTGAAGTAAAAAATTTAAAAAATGTATTACTTAAAAAGAACAGAATTTTATTTTTATAATTAATATCATTATCATTATTTGATACTTCTAAAATTAGAATGTTCAAATAAATTATAAATGTAATAGACTTAATACTTCAATTGAATTTTAACTTAGAAGATTAAAAAAGTTTATTTTACACAAATTCATTTTAATTCTTTTAATGTATTTTTGTATTAAAAGAAAATAAAAATTCATTTATAATAATAAAGAATTGTGTATTAATACTAAAAAAAATTCTATCAATATATTTTTTTAAATCCTTTTTAACTATTATCACAAAGTTTTCTTAATAAAAAAGCAAAAATAACAAACAGTTCTTAAAAAAAAATATACTTCAAAAGTAAAATGTTAAAATCAGAAAATGATAGTCAGATTACTGTAAACAAAAATGTTTTATATAAGATAATTATGTTCTTTAATTAATCACGATTTGCAAATTATCATAAACAAAGTTAAATAAATATCAACATTTTATAAAAAAAAAGCAATCAATTTGTTTTCTAACATTATCTTTTAATAAAAAAATAATGGCCCCTGATAATATTTTGAAATTATATTTTTGACTTAAACTTCAATTTAAAGGAAAGATTGTTTTCTTATTTAAACTTTTGTGAACACCTTTAATGTACCGTTGCCTTAAACGGACTTTATTTCTCACCAAATGTTGTCTACAGCCGTTGTGAGTATTACTTTGCAGACAAACCACTTTTAGAATTTCAGCGTAGAGACGTTCGCGCTGGAGTTCCATTAAAACGACGGAGTTTAAGAGCCTGTAAGTTACAAACTTTACAGCGGATACTTCCTGCTCACGTGGAGTTACAGTGTGCGCCTCTGCTCGCTTCTTTTATTTTCTCAGACTTGAAACTTTAATGATATCTCTTGAATAAAAAATACCGTGCATAAATGCATTTTCTCTGATAGAGTTGTGTTACTAATTGTTATATTATTTTTGAAACTCTTTTACTGTAACAAAATTATAATTTTTTAATTGAAATTTTCTATTTTAAATTTTTTTTTGCAGTTTTGAAACGTATAAATATATGCAAGGCGATAGTTTTTTAATAATTGGATACGATTTCGAATCTAAAATAGTAAAAGCAATAACTTATGACAATTACTTCATATCACTGTTAATTATTAATGATTTTTGTTTGTTAGAAGTTATGAATAAATAACTTATGTAATTTAGAAAATATTCTTATTATTGTGATTATGGGGTGGGTTCGAATCGTCTGTTTCATACCCGAAGTATGGGGAAAAGCTAAAAATCGAATATTCAAAATTTTGAGTTCACTTTAGCTTTGTCATTTGACAAGATACTGCGTTTTATATTTGTCAAAGAAATCGAAAAATCTTGTTATATTTAAGCTATAAGTCAAACTATTGAATTTTTAAAATAACGAAAAATTATGAAACAGACTTTAAATTGTTAAATTTTTCCAAAAATATTTTAATACTTGTTATTAATCTTTTAAGCGCTACGCTATTAAATCTGCAATTTTGTTGGATTTAAAATTAATTTAAATAAATTATTAAAATAGATTTTCTTTCACGACATTAAAATTACTATATTAATTGTAGAGAACACAAAGAAAGTACAAAATATTGCTATCTCTATTAATAGAATATGAAGCCAAAAATATCTCTAATCGTAAAAGCAATTTTAGAACATTCTCAGGATTACGAAATGTCATTAGTTAATTTACAGTGCCTCTAAAGTGTCGTTCAAAACATATTTTATGCATGCACCAAATTCCATAGATTCACGCCTAAATTTATTCCCACAACATTCGGAAATTAAGCTCGCTTTTACTTTATTGTTAATCAATATTACAATATTAATGTATTTATAAAATTGAAGAAAAAAGTATCTTCCATTTGTAGTCACAAAAATGCGGAAAGTTAATAGTATGTTAATAATATTCTAATTTTTTGGATTTAAAATAAAATAAGCAAATCTAATGCTCCTCAGCATACCAGACAACAGTGAATTCTGCGTCAATAATGCGTTACATAAATTTTCACAGTAATATGACCAAAGTAATTGTTCGGTTCAGCGGAGCAGGGGAAAATGCAGTTTTTTAGATTCACGTGGAACGCTCTACTCTCATGCGACGGAAATATTCAACTAAGGCAACTTTCATTTTGTTCGGGTGATACAATTTCGCTTTAACGCTTTTTCGAATTTTTAATATCGATGGAATTAGACTGCTAGTGATTTCTTTATTTATCGTGAGAACCAACACTTTTCTCTCTCAAAATTGCTCTGGGCAAATAATGTAATTGCTATTTGCGTCGGAGAGGTCACAGCTCGTGAAAATATAATCATTTAATATTGCAAGGTTGAAACTCTGGACCATATTTTCTGAATGTTCTTCTAATACAGTGAATTTATTTTTTGCTAAATGTATCTTTTATAGGAATATTATACGAAAATATGTAGGTTATAATGTATGTTGTGTGAAAGTACACGTAAAAAGAAAAAACATTTGCTTTGCTTCGTATGCAGTAAAATAAAAAAGTCATGCTTAACATTTTCATAAAAAGATGTTTATTTTACGATAAGTAATATTGTATTAAATTTAAGTTTACTATGGTAAACGTTTTTCAGTAGTTTATCAAATATTGAAATTGTAAAAGCATTTGTTTTGTATCTTATGATTCTGAAATTGTCAAAGTTTGTTCCATACTTTGTGCACGTATGAAAACCAAAAAAATTCTTTAAACATTTTTCTAATTTAATGAATTACATTCAAAGATATTCTTTTATGTCATGTATTACTTTTATGCATTTAATTTTTTTAGTAGAATTTCTTTTATTCTTTTGTAAAAATGCTTAGTACTAACTGAGTTTGTATTTAAAATACATGAACAAAAAAAGATAAAGAAAGGAATTAAATATAACTTAAAATCTTATTTTTTACATTTTAGTATATCTTTTATTAAAAAATATAAAGTTTCTTTTATGTATTATCTTTAATTTACATCTTGATTTACATTTTAAAAATTATGCATTCGTGTATTTATGTAACTTTATTATTTCAAAAATGTTTTTAAATTTTAAAAATTGATTCTTTAATTTTACCTGCAAAAAGTTGTAAAAGCAAAATTGAATCGTAATTTTGTCTTAGCAACAAAAAAAATCCATGATATCGCTCATTTTTTCCCTCATCCCCTAAAAGCACCACGATTTTAAAATCTACCCTGACACATACGATTCATCTTCCTTATGCCACTCCGCTCCGCAATTTTAATTTTCAAACTACTTTATCATTTGTTAATGAAAATCACGCTATCTGCATGGAAATATAAACATTCTTGAGATTAATTTATTATTATTTTCTAGTTTCCATAATTAATATCAAATTAAGTGTGCTTAAAAATTTTGAGTCATTTAAATATTAAGCAACAAATATTTATAGACATTATTTAATTAAAATTTTTAATTTTATGCAAGGTTTAATACACGTCATTGCTAATTACAAAAATATTTCAATAAATAAACTAACTAATAAATATTTAAGTTAAAACACAAGCAAATACATAACTGATTTCCCCTTTAACTACTCCCACGCAAAAACTGCCATTGTTACTTTGCCCGGATTTTCAATCTGACATGCAATGTTAATAACATCACGTTTAGCTGGTTTTCGTCAAGACGACTTAACACCCAGGGCGCGCAAAATCATGCACCAGAATCCAATATAAACACACATCCAAAAAGTTTGTGATGCTTTTCCCCAAGCTAACGCGCGTGCAGCCCGGAATAATCAATATATAAATGATGTAACTCCCCGGGTAAGCTGCTCACTCTGAGGGCGCGCAATATTAAGGTTAACGATTCGTGAGCTAGGGCGGGAAAAAAAGAACATAAGCGCGTCGAGCAGCTTCCGCTGGGCTTAAAGGGTGTTGCGCTGCTCCCTTTCCGCGCGTTTTTCCCCGTATTCTGTACATTTTTCTCGTCGGCTGCTTATTCAGGAATGGCTTGCTTTGCGATGTACACGTTGGATATCACGCCTAGAGAGGAAGGAATATTTTATGCGAGCAAAGGATCGGTTCGCTTAGTTCGTTTCGCGATGAAACGCGCGTTCGCTGAATAATAAAGAAGGTCGGGTAGCGGGCAAGACAAAAGAAATTTTCGCGAGAGCAAATATTAATTTTTATCTGTCGTTCGTGCTGGGTTTCTATTTTCTGATTTTAATGTTTGTTAAAGTTGATTTTATTGTTGTTGCTGGTTGTTTACATTTGCTTAGGGTATTTTAACGACTTTGTTTTGAGTGGCTTTGAAAAAAAAAACAGTGGGTAGTAAATTTTTATGATTAGGATCTTCACATAAAAATATGAAATTGTTGAACTTACGAGTTGGAGTTGTAAACGTTATGATTATTTACTTCAAAAATAAAATAAAACAAATTATGCGAAAACAATATTTTATCTTTTATTGTATCTACTCTGTAGCCTAATGTAAGTACTTAAATAAAATCTATTATAATATAGTATTCAAAATGTAAATGTAGATCACAGATTTAGCATTATTTATTTTATCTTTTCTTCAGGCTAAAATGTAATTTTTAGAATATTTTGAATTTATATTCTTATGAAAATTCTTTTGAACAGCGACTAAATCTCAACTTTTTCATAATACCTAAAAATTTACTTTTTTGAAGTGGATCGTAGAAAAAAGAAAAACAAGATTTTTCACTAGACATTGTGCTAGAACTATATTTGAAAATTTCATCTATTGTTTTTGTTGTATATATCTTACAAAAAAAAGAACAAGAGGAAAGTTACGGTTTTCGATAGCAGGTTGTTGAATAAATTATTAACTTTGATCAAACTTTATATAGAGATTAGAAATTTTCAGTGCAGTTAATTTCTTTCTTTTAATTTATTTTCTTTGTGTATTTTTCGTGATTATAAAATTAAATTTGTTTAACACTTTAATTTTAGTTCTAGTTTTCGATAAAAAAACCCTTATAATGCGGAAAACTAGAAAAGAGTTCAGTACAGCTTCATCGATAATTCTTGCACTTTAATCATACACAACTATCAACATTAATTACCTAAAATATTAAGCCATAAAATTCGTATAAAGCTAATGTAGAAAGCCGCCTCCACGTGTTCTGCCTATATCTCAACCTCGCCCAGAGAAGATCAATGCTCACGCACACTATACTACACGCAAAATAAACGAGTTTTCTCCAGCAACTTCGGACCTCCTTTTACATCCACCTCTGCGAAAAAAATGCATCTCCTTTAATTTCGTCGACTAATTCCAAGTTAGGAGCGATCGTATATCTTCGGCAATAATAAATCCTCATCGTCAACGGGAAAAAAAAAGCAGAACAGAAAAAAATGTCCTTAATTCCGCCTGCAGCCAGTCTGTCCTCTCTCCCTTTTTGTCACTCTCCTTATCTACGTCCCTCGCCGAACTTCTTAATCTTCCCCTATATCGCTGCTCCTCTCTCACTCCCTCTTCCTCTCGATTTTTTTCCACTCTCGAGCCTACACTTAGCGTACTCGTGGGAATCGCATGTAATTTCGGGCTTCTCGCATATCAAAGGGGGGGTGTGGCAAGGAGAGGCCTTGTGTGCATTTATCGCGGCAGTCTCTCTCTGTCTCGGAAAGAAGGAGCTAGCGCGCGGCGACACAGCGGGGCCGAGAAAGAAAGAGCGCGACGTGGCAGCTTGCCAAAATCCCAATAATGGCACGTACTACGCGGAACGGCTGCTACCGAGGCCCTATTGCACGAAATCGTTATCAGCGCGCGCGAGTTCCGGGATGCTCTGTCTCCACCCCCGCCACGCTCGCGTATAAGACTGACCTTATAAACATGTCAAACTTCGGTGACGCAGTCGTTCAATGCAAATCCGCGAGAGGGTAGAGGCTTTAGTTATAAGCGACCCTTCGCTTTTCTCCCCCTTTTTTTCTCCTACAGCGGGGGTGTTTCTTTTTTGTGGAGAGAGAGCGGCTGGATACTTTTTTACGCGTAGGATGCAGCCGACGCTTTTTTATTTGCTGCTCGATTTTGAGGTGGCTGCCGGACGAAACGGCGCTGATTGGAATTTAATACTTCGCTGGGGATATTGGAATGTTGGAGGGAAAGTTAAATGGTTTTTTTTTTCAGATATAAGAGGAAAGTTGAATCGGATGATATTTTTGTAGAATGTGAGTTGATGAAATTTTCGATGAAGTCATTATTGTTAAAAAATATGCGGTAGTAATATTGAGGCTGTTTTATAATTCTGCGTTGGTTATATACAATGCATGCAATTTACAATTCGGTGTAAACATTTAGAGTTTTTGAGCTTGATATTTTTATATGAAACTATTTAACAACGCTGAATCATGCAAAAAATTATTAAAATACTTATAATTGAAATATAAAATATAAAATAAAAAATCACATTAATTGCTTTCACCATTAAATATTTTTTGTTTTTTGTTGCAGGTTAGTATACTATACAAATTGGAATTACCATTTTTATCATATGATCGTAAGTATTTAAACTTATAATTTATCTAACTAAATAATTTCCCCATAACAATTTCAGAAAACGTAATAGATTCGAAAGTTCTTTAAATTGTTAAATGTAAAAATTGCAATAATTTTTTAAGTAAATTCATGCATAAAAACATTTAAAACATTCGTTATGTTTGTATATACGAGATTGATCAGGTTTAGCTATTCACTTAACCAAATCTATATTCCTATAACTAAACTTAGTGAGATGGGTAATCTGTACTGGATAGGAGTTGAGCTGGAGATGTATTTACGTAAGTAAAGCTTCCTAGGAAAGCTTCATATCAGTCAGGAAATGAAAATAATATTCTGACATTAGATGATCATTGTTAAATTACATAGACAAAATTAAACTAATACTGGAATTTAAAGTAATAAAATAATATAAGTACGTTTACCAATATACTTCAATTGTACCCAGAAAAATTGCATTAAAATCAAACATAGTTATAATGTGTTTGTTTGCGTCAGTCGATATCAAAATGTAAAAGGAAAATTTTTATAGTAAATATTACCATTGTAATCACGAGATAGAAAATTGATTAATTCTTTAAACCTTATTTTATTTTAAGTATTAATTCAAAATACGCTTTAAAGCTCATTTCTAATTGTTTCAGATCGATCTCGTTAATTAAAACAAATAATATGGACGAAATTTAATTCAGTTCATTATCTATAAAAAAAACTTTGAATAAATTTTTTATTTCATCTGTGATCAAGTTGATACCTTTGGTATTTTAAATCGTTTGATACTTATAGTACGCAAAAGTTCCGCTTTGATATTTAATAATCTTAGCTTCCATTGTCTTTCTATTTCGATTTAATTAAATCTTTTTAGTTTCCACTCGTTTCGGTTTAAATGACACTGCAATAGACAAGAAATGTAAATTTATTTTTAGTTTCAATTATTTTTTTGTCAGATTTTTCACTAATTCACAGAAAAATGAAGTTTAGCTGAGATCCGTAATAAAGTTACTTTTTTAGCACGGTTAAATAGACATTTTTAAATAAAAAAATTATAATTTTATTAATTATTCTAGATTAATCAAGAAATTTGTTTAAAATTTAATATAAATGAATAAATAAGTTATTTTCACAACAGTGTACGTCCATACATTTTCCAGCTCAAAATGTAAATATTAGTAAGGAGAATTGTCCTCTTTCGTATCACGGATTTCAATAAAACTTTACAAAACGACTCTTTGGTCCGAAATATGAAATACTTGTCTTAGCGTTTTAACGAATGAGCTCTGAAGATCCAGATATGGCTCATCATTTAAGTAGAACATGCTCAAAAATATGGTTTGACTTCAATCCCTACACTTCATCAAGATATTCAGTTATGTATTAATAACTGTTTAAGCTTATTTAACGATTTCACAGCTTTATGTTATTTACATTATTTCTCGTGTTAAAAAATAAGTATGACAATAGTCTTAGCACGCAAAGATATTTCCATGTACTTTGCTCTAATACATTTTTTTAAATATTGTACTTACAGTTATTTAACGATAATTTACGTTATTTTCGTACTGTTCTTTGATAATTTTGATAAATTACCATGCTAGGGGATACTTATGCTGCGGAATTGTCCTGTAGGAAAATGATCATACTGGCGAATGCAAATGTTGAGTGTGCTCAAGCTGAGATATGCTTTTGTCAAGGATTACTCATGCTATCGAATGCTCTTGTAGGGGAATTTAATAATTTAAAAATAATATTTATCGTGATAGTACAGTTAGTTAGCGCATAAAGCTTACAGTGTATGCGTTCATCCGTGTTTTTATGTGTGTATATAAATATATTTACACGCACACTCACACAAGTATGTACGCGCGTGCGCAACCACACACATACACACACACACACATAGACATATATATATATATACACATAGGTATATTGTTCCCGTGCGTATTGTGCGAAAGAAGAAAAAAACAGCGGGCAGAGGAAAAAGCAGAAACGACATGCAAGATTTATTCCTCCCCTTTCCTTATCTGACTTTTTCTCGCTACTGCTCTCCCCCATCCTTTTGTTTTATTCCCTTATTTTCTACTTCCCTCATCGTCGATTTTTCTCTTTCTGCTGAGAATACCGTACTATTCTTCGTATAAACACGAACACAAATGCAGAATGACTGCGTGAGAATGCGCATTTGTCTATTATGTTTTGTTGTGAATAGTTCAAGATTTTCTAAGTTATTTCTATTTTCAAAGTTTCACTTTTGATAGTTGCAAAATCATAGCTTCGTGAAATGATTTTAATTTTTTTTTTAAATCTCTATTAAATTAATGTTGAATAAAAAATTCTTTTGTTTAAATCCAAATGAATACTCAAATTAGTTGCTATTGACCCCGTAAACCAGATATACGGTGTGAAAATTCATGTAACCAACTTACATAGCTGTATTTGATAACTAATAACCCATTCCCGAGAAGCATTTGACTGGAGGAGTCAACTCGAAAATCGCTTCTACGGTAAACTTTAGTATTTCCATGCCTTAAATCAAACATTCCCGCAATTCTGCCTAGTTGTAGTTAGGTCAGAGAAAATACCATCACGACGTGGACGAGGGAATTTTTCACCAAGTCGATTGAAGGTTTGAACACGAGTATTTTTACTTGTTAAAGCTCTGACCATGTTAAAGGCTGCTTAATATGAAAGATCGGTCGGTCGTATAGCTAAGGATGCCTTCAACGTGGTATCTTTAAAAATTTAATTTCAAGTGTTTTGTTATATTTGACCTTTTTTAAATAAGAATATATGTGTTTGATATGCTATTTATTTATTAAGTATGAAAATTTGTTATTAACTTTAAAAATATAAATATAAATCGAATTTGCGTGTTAAAATATATTGAAATCGTTTATTTCAACTTACAAAAGGATCTTCTACTTTTTTATACATAAATACTACTTCAGCAAAATTTGTTTAAAAGTGTTATTTTTTTTCATTTTTTTTTTGGTTATATAGCTGCAATTTTGCTGAAAACCACCTATCCGTTTGTTATACTTTTTTGAAAATATAGTTCCACAAACTACAATTTTCAAATACATAAAAATAAATAATTTGCATTACTCAGCAGTACATTATTCTCGGTTTAATATACTGTTGAGTAATGCAAATTATTTTCATCGCAGCAGCCAGTCAATCCTACTTTTATTCTCCAAACAACAATAAATTTCTTAATGCACGGCCCGACTAGTTTACTTAAAACGTAGCGAGTCTCGGGCGAGCCGACACATCAAATTTCGCCCTATCACTTCTTTCTCTCTCCTTGTCTGTACATATTTGCTTGTATATCCAGAGTGGCGCGTGTGCGTGCGCCCGATAGCGCTAATACAGGCACGCGCGCGCGTGCCGGCGTATATACGGGCGCGCGTGTAGTATTGCTCGCTACATCGAGCCGCTAGACTCCCGACGTATATATTCCACCCTCTCTCTTTTGTCGACGGATTTTCTCCCCCCCTTTTCCCTCCGAACCTCCGCCCTTTACAGCTCAACTCACTCCGCTTAGTCTTGATTCTGCGCCGTTTTCTCCCTCTAGCAATTGGCGGCGATTAATGTGGCCAGGGCCGGGGCGCGATTAATTCTCCAGTCGGAGCTGCTAGCATACGCCCTGACAACGAGCGCGCGCGATCCCGTTGAAAAAAAAACCTCTTTTTTTCCCCCAGAGCTATTAGTCGTCCTCTCTGTGGCACGTGAAATGGATAAATTTGCGATTGCGTAAGCTGTCTCTCTCTCTCTCTCTCTCTCTCTCTGCCTCTCTCTGCTCTCTGTCTCTCTGTCTCTCTGTCTCTCTGTCTCTCTGTCTCTCTGTCTCTCTGTTCCAGCTCTGATGATGAGGCAACGGCTGGATAAATGGTGGCGGAGGTGTCCCTGTGGGTATAGCCGGGGTATTTTAGTTTACGCAAATGTAGCAGCGTGCGCACGGGGCTGACTAAATATTGAGATAAATCAAGTGCGAGGCTTTTGCGGGAACGAGGTAGCCGGGCGATTATGTAGGCGGGGCTGCTTCGTCAGCTTTTATGGAATCGCTTTTCCGAGAATGCCGTTAAGTGCAAAAATGGAAATTTTCGCCGCACTTTTGCTTTGTGTTTGCGTTATTTTTTTTTTTTTTATTCAACTACATACTTATTTACTGCTGTGATTACAAACCGATGGATAAAACCAATTTTTCTAAGTGCTTTGACCTATAAAAATGTTGAAGGAAAAATATTATAGATTGCTTAGAGATAAACTATAAAAATTGAAAGTTCAAAAAGGAAATTGCAAAAAACAATTTATTTTGTACATTAACAGCTCATAAAGTTTCGAAAATTACAGATTTAATTTTTCTTTTTATTAAGTAAAATTTTTTTATTAAAAATTTTTTATGCTTTTACAGTTTTAATATATTAGAATGCTGAAACTAATTATTTTTTATAACTTACATGTAGCAAACAATAAATTGTATTTTTCAATTGAACAGAATAAAGTTTTAAAATGTTTACCAGATGAAAATTTTCTTATTCTCGGTGTCATATATCATCTAATGACATTTCTATTATTAGTTTTATTTACTGTACACTATTTAAGCAAAAGACATCTAAAAATATTTTTAAGAAAGTAAAATATTTTAGTTTAACTTGAATGTTTTTTTATTATCAAATACATATAATAAAATGTTGTGAGTATTGTATGTTTTTTTAGCTTTTTAAGTTTCCTAACTTTTATGCATATGCTTACGTAGCAAGTTTTTTAATATTAAGATAAAATTTTCATAAGGTCAAAAAGTGATAAGATTTGTCTTTTTCAACGACTAGAACATGTAGCTTTTGGATATCTTTCGCATCGTCACGATTCAAGATAAATGATACATATTATTGATATAAAACTTGCATTCTCATGAGACGTATCATCATTTACATTTTAATAATATGAATAATCAATTTTACTTGGTTGCCAATTTCCCTGAATCTTTCAATCTCTAGAAAAATATGTAATGCATTATTTTGGTTCCAAGAATGTAATTCAGTTTCATGTTCTGAAAGTAATACATGACTTTTTTTTTTTAATGCATGATAAATTATTAATATTTAAATATTTAATTTTAAGAAACATTGTTAAATGTTTATTTATAGCTTAATCATTAAAAAAAAATATTATTAAACAACGTAAATATAAAAAAATTGTTTAAACTCTTCATTAAAGTAAATTAGAAAATAGAATGACCAATGCAGGGAGAAAACATCCAAGAAAAATGGAATGAGAGGGAGAGAGAGAGAGAGCATGAAGGGTGTGAGTGAAAAGTGAAGGAAAGAGGGAATTGTGCCAGGTTTTGTTTTCGTCGCTACCTAGTTAAATTCATAGCAGGAGAAATCTTACTAACGAACCCTTTGTCCTCCTTCTTCTTTTCCCTCTCTCTCTCGCTCGCGCGCGCATAGTGAGCAGAAAGTGGCGTATATAATAATATAATCCGGGTGCGCTGCCGAGCTTGGTAGAAAATCGCATCGCCTTGCACGCGCTCTGCCAGAAACGCGAGCCAAACATTCTCCCAGCGCTGTATCGAGCATTAGCGTGTATATTTTTTCTCTTTATCATCTCACGCCGTTCTCTCTCTCTCTCTCTCTCTCTCTCTCTTTCTTCCTCCCTCTCTCTATCTCTTTCGTTCATTTGACGCCAAATTTTCGGCTCTCGATTGCTCTGAACTCAATTGCAATTTGTTGTTGATTTTACTTCCGTTTTTTTTTTCCATTGTTAGCTTTAATGTATGGATTTGGGGCTGTACTTAAAAAAATTTATTTTATGGATTAGATGAAAAGAGGAGAGCAAGCGAGATTGGCCGAGGGAGAAATGGAATTCTCGGCGAAGAAATTGCCGGCACGTACGCGTGCGGCCGATAAATTGGTGAACGTTGAAATGTTCTATTGAATTTATCGCATAAGAGTTATGTGCCTCTTTAGGCACGCGAAAACTCGATCGTCCGAAGTTATGCTTTCATACCTTATTACTTGTATTGACATATGAAATAGGCAGTTTATTTGGTCTGCGGCGTGCATATTCAGGAAATGCTTACATTCACAAAAACACTGCAGTCCTTTTATTATTTCCTTATGAAAATAAGGGTTTGATTGGTTTCACCACAATTGTACCAGGTTTATCAGAATGATTAATTATTTTTTAGGTTTATAAAAACAAATATTATTTATGCGCCATTCAAGGAAATTTATTTATTATTACAAATTTAAGTAATAATTTCTTTTATAATAATTATAATATTTTATAAATAAATGCATATAACTTTAATGTTTTGTATATTAATTAAGAAAGTAAAATTGAATAAAATTTGTTCAAACGAACAATAGAGTAGAGAACTAATTAATAAGACAGGCGTGAAAAAGGGGAATTTCACAAGAAAATTTATGCAGTAAATATTTCAATAATGTATGAAATAAATTTTTAAAACTCATCTCATGATCTTGCTCAATTTACTGATTATTCTTTATTTATATTTAATTTATTTAAAAATAAATTCAATAATATATTTGATGAAGTAATTAATTCTTTTTTGTTATATAGGCTTCTTTAAGTGCTTAGAACGATTGATTAAATCCCAATCAAAATTATCGACATTTAATCAGTTCGAGATGTGCTAAACATATCAAACTTCCAATAGGAGCGCGTGTAACTTGAGTATTAATCAGCTTCAAAGGATACTCGGGAGAGTTTGCATAAGGATCTGTTTTGGCTTTGACTAGGCAGATAATGTTCATTGACATCCTATTATGTAAATACATTAGTCATGAATTTGAGAAATACATTATTTCAAAGTTAAATCTTCAGTATAATATTATTAAATAATAAAAATAAAGTGAAATATTAAATTATTTATGAGCACTTAAATAATACATTACGCAACAAGTGTGCAAAGTAACATACAAAGTAAATCTCGCTCGCTTGGATTATAAGGACAACACGTGCGGGACTCACGTGTTGCGTATAATATTTATATAAATAAATGCACAAAATGCTGTTAAAGAAAAAGAATCATTGACCCGAATAGAACAAGTTATTTTTTAAAATCATAATTAATCGTATGAGGTACATTATTTCAGTTAAAAATCCTTAAGTAATTTATAATTTGCGTTTTGAGGTCATGAATAATGAACAAGTACCTATGAGTACAATCATTAAAAAGGGACTTCAAACGTCTTTGACGCATTTCAAAACCTAATTTACTCCGTCCTGTTTCGTAGGTTTTAAAGTTTTTAAGCTTGAACAAGTTAAAAGCTTGCTTTAAAAAAATGAAGTTTTAGTATAACTCTTTTGAAAGAGGGTTTCGTACAATTTCCCACATAATAATTTTATATAAATTTGTCATTATGCATAGTTTTTTATTAAATTATTCGTATTTTAAAATAATTTTCATAATTTAAATCCTCCCTAAGCGTTCATTAAAGCATTAACGCTTAATTGATAAAATAGCATCGTAATAAGATTTAGTCCAATCCAAATTAAACTTTAATCAAGCAATTTAAAAGAACTTGCGAAATTACATTAAATACAATCACGCTTTAATCGACTGCTTTTCCTGTCGAGCCGTCAAACTCGTTTCCTAGCCAGCGGCGCGTGGAAAGCGAAAAAAGGGCGCGCATTGTTACTCCATCGCGGATTCGTGTCCGCAATGACCGGAAGCGAATTCGATTGGGAGAGCTAGTCGCGCCAGATGCGGCTAAAATTGCCGATTTTTCTCTCGACGCTGCAGCGAGCGGCGCCGAATTAGGGCAATTTAACAGCTGTAAACTCCTGAAGCGCGCATGGTAGATGTATCTGCGACCGTTCGAGCAAATGCGCCGATGAACGCCGATGGTTAATTACGATTGTGATTGGATGAAGTGTCGGGAGGGTATTGCAAGCGCTGGAAATGATGGACTCTTCAAATACGGAGAGTCGTTTTAAATCTGTTGGCATAGTGTGACCACTGTGCCAGGGTTGGCAAGTTGTTAATTGTAATTGGTTGGGGATTGTTTAGAATTCATTTTTTATGGCACAAATTTAATAATTGGTTTTTGAATTTTGTATAATTATGTCAGTCATTTAGTTTGATATTATAAAAATAATAAGTAGAAGGACGTATTTTTTGTGAGTATTTCTATTTAAGGAATAAAGTTTTATATTAGTAGAAACGATTCACAACATTTTTAAATACTATCTGCAAATATAATTATTTTAAATTCCTCTTATTATTACGAGAAAAAAAGAAATATTTAGTTATTTTAATTTTTTACTGTGTAAATAAAATATTATAGATTATCTTATATTAGATTACAAAAGGTTAAAAAGCAGTAACTTTATTAAAATGATAGAGTTTGTAATAGGGTGGGATTATATGTTTATCAAATTTTATTTTATTTTAAAAAGTTATATTTACAATTAATATGTAACAGATTTTTGCAGAGGTAGTTTTACACTATATAAGTTTTTTTAAAAATCAATGGTAAATTTGTATTACTACATAAACATTCGCTTTGATTAATTTTAATAACTCTTTGATTAATTTTATTATCAGATTGCAAATATGTTTTAACTATGCTTTACTTAGAATTTTTGAAATTAATAAAGTATTTTTGAGCGCGAGTCAATTTTACCTCGTTAAACATCAATATCATCATCTACTAAAACCTTGTTCACTCAGATTCGAAGTTTATAAATAATTTCTACCTCGATGAAAAAAATATCAAGCACTGGTAAAAAGCTACGTAGTTTTCTAAATTATCGTCAGCTAGCACTGCAGCGGTCTTTTGGTCTAGCCTAAAATCGAAGTTCTTTGCCGGTGATAAGGTAGGCTGCTGCAAATTCAAACAATAGAAAACATTTTTTCCAAATTTCAAAATTAATTTATTTCTCGTTGTATTTTTCGCCTTCTTATGAATCACCAAAATATAACAAATTTTATATTTTTACCTTATTAACAATAATACCTGAGAATTCTAAACAATTCTGAGCTAGAGCTTGCAACTGATAACAAGGGTTGAACGAAGTGGAAAAGTCCTAATAGTGGTAAGTTCCACAAGATTGTTTGGGGTTGCAACCGTAGATACTGTAGGTCGCTCTGCTGAGTCGGTAACGTTTCGGCTAAAGGACGAGGAAACAGCTTTCGATCAATAGTGGTTTAAATACGTCTCCATTTTATCTCTGAACGCAAACTGCTTGCATTTATCGGATGATATTTTTGAGATTTAAAATAATAATGCAAAAAAGAGTCAATAACCGTATTTGGATGATATACTATTTAAAGTGAAAATATGTTACATACAAATATTTTTATTTATTTTATAACTATTTGACATTTTAAAAGAAGCTATTTTGCTTTTTATTAAATAAATTTTATGCTTTATTTTTAATTATTTTTCATCTAATTTAAAATTCTTAATAGAAACTACTTTTTAATGAGTTTTAACACAGTAGAAATTAAATTAGAAAATTAAGTGTTAGACAGAAATTTAAATTGTCAATGATCATGCATTTCATAATTTCATAATTAGATATTAATTATAATTATTAAATGTGTTCCCCGATATGACCAAAATAAGAAAAGAGAAAGCTCGTGTATATGTACATTAATATTATCATAAATCTATAAAATTCGTTGTTTTATTTAATTTAAATTTTTGTAATTCTCCTAAATTTTCATTTTGTTTTTACACATTCTATAATTCATTATAATAGTTGATGGAGAATAAAACATAATTTTTTAGCAAACTGTGCAAGTTCAAACTATTGCGAATCGGATTTCAGTTTCAAACTAATGAGCAAATTTCAATGTTTGCAGTAATTGAAATGGAACAGATGCGGAGTGTATTAAATCAGTTGATTCGAAGTGAACGCAAAGTATTTGCACTAGCCGTTCGTCCTTCGCTTGTATTTTTTAGGGATTTTTGTATCCATACTGAATTGCTTTTAAAGTAACAGCTTTTATTTCGTGAATCGAAAAAGCATTTTGAAATTTGATTGACCTAATACGACTTTCATGGTTGTAAAATAGATGTCAGCTGTGATTTAAAAATAAACTTCATTGAAAAATATATATTGAATACCCAAAAAAGCAAAAGCAATAAAAATTAGGAAAATATCTTTCCAAAGTACAAATTACAAATGAAAGTATAACCTTTTCTAAGCTTAATGCGACAAATTTCATTACTTATTATCATTGATGAAATAAAATAAGTTTCTTATTTGGCGAAGAACTGGGGCAGAGGACGTGAAAGGCTATTGGTAATAAACCTCGTAAATTTTCCGAATAGTCGTATCGAACATAGAAAGGCTCTCCGATTGATATAACTTTCAATCCTATAATCAACTTCAGAGAGTTATAGTTTTCCTTTTTCCCCAAAACCCTATTAAAAGTAGAAACAGCCGAGTCCCGTAAGACGGCTTATATTGGCGCACGAAATATGAACAGTAAGAAAATTCAGGAAACAGGATAATGATCGTAGTTATCTCGCGTGACCTAGTTTATTAAAAAGTTTCTATCTCGAGCATTTCTATTTCGTCGACTTCGTGATTGCATTCAAAGAAGAATATTTCTTCTCGCTTGTGCGAAAACTTTAAGGATTTATGAATAAACACATTCGTTAAATTTAATACTTTACAAATACGTTTGCAGATTGCCATCTAACTAACCAAATCGAAAATTTTTATCTCATAATTCTTAATAAACGTTTCTGAAGCTTCAAATTTGCTCAGATAGACTTGCAAATTATAGCAACTGAAGCCTCTCTTCGTGCTTTACGTGATTATCCAAAAGAACTTTTGTGAGATAGATTACTTTGCGAGTGTATGCTAGTACGTTTACAGAGCCAAGCAACTTGTCAGTTATTTTCTAAACTTCTGCAAGCAGTCAGATAGTTTTACTTTTTCTCGCAACAATTTAAGAGATACGTGAATACACTTCTAATGACGGCGTGCCTGCTTCCAGGTTTTGCTTTTAGACTGTAATTCTCCGAGTTGAACGTTAACTAGGTACAAGTCTAGCCTATATTCTCAAGCATTCCATTTTTTCATTAATTTTCAGTTCCTTTTAATAAAATGAGTAAGAAATTTTCGGTAGAGGAAAGCGGGGTTAGTTTACACGCGATTAACATTTTTATTTTATTTATATGTGTCTCGGAAAGTTAGATTTGTGTCTAACAATCATTAAATATATTAATAATGGTACGTTTTATCTATAGAATATTAAATATTATCAAATACTACTGTTAAATATAATTCAATAAGTACAATTGAAGTTCGAACTCCGCTTGTCAACTAGCCCCGCTCTCCCCTACGCCAAATAAGTTTCCAAGTGACTTGTGAAATCGACTTACTAAGATTGTCTCCATTCAAGTGAACACATAATTTTAATTACCTGAATAATTGACACGCTATTTCCAAATAAAATAAAATTTTGTAATTTCACTTATTAACCAGTAAATTAAAAATTACAGAATAATGAAGAGATAAAAAAAAAAATTAAGCAGTATTCTGCTTCACACACAGTCAACAAAGCTACATCGAAACTCCAGTTTTATAAAGCCGTCCCGCTAATCTAATCTAAAGCCCAGCAGGCGTACCGCTAAGAAAACTAAACCGACGCGCGGGTGGACTCGCTAAAATTTACGATGTCTCTCGTAAATTTTACGCTGCGCGCTTGCTCTATCCTAAACCAGCCCGCGAGATTCACATAGTAAATTTCATCAGGCTTTACGACTCTCACTTTCCTCGCGCGGCAAAGCACACGAGTCAGATCCAAGATCGAGAACGCGAGTACCAAAAAAGCAGCGGACCGTAAACGCCACAATTAAAGGCCAGAGAGAGAGAGAGAGCCAGCGGCGGATCAGCGCTGCGCGCTCTCGTTGCGAATTTGAGGCGGTTATAAGCGCGGTCGATTCGCAGGCGCCACGTGAGACTGAAATAGCAGAGAGCCGTGGCATAATGAGGCGAGCGGCGCTGAAACCAGGCCGCTGAAATGTTGACGGCAAATACGTCGCCCGGGCGGCGGGAATTTGAATTTTAAAAAAGGTTATTGATTGACGAGGAGGTCGAGCGGACGGTGCCCTTTTTTTTATTGTTTCTGCGAGCGAAGAGCGCCGGGCTGAAAAGCGCAGCGCTTTTCGCTTTGCAGATGGCGTTGTTTTTTTGTCGGAGTGAAATGAGCTTGGCAGTTTGTTGTGACGCTCGCTGCGGGCGGATTTCGCTATGCGAAATTTTCGAGCCGAGCTTTTTCATTAGCTCGTGGGCGTTTGAAGCTTTAAGCGCGAGCGTTTCTATTTTTGCGAGAGCGACAAGTGATACCGATCTGGTTGATGAAATTCGTTACTGTTTAGACGGTGTTGAAGATGCTGCGAGACAAAAACTGGGCGAGTCGATTTTGTATGACGGAAGTTGATGTTTGATAAATAAATAGCTTTTAGAGGCCAGTTGTTTGAATTGATTGAGTCATGTTGATTAAAATAATTCAAATTGATTAAAATGAGAAGGATTAAAAAATAAACTGTGACAGTTCTTATGTTTCTACTTTCTAAATTATTTATCAGTCAGCTTTATGAAATAATCATATAAAATTTTTTAGGTCGTTTAGAATGTTAAGTAGTAATTTTAGCAATAGTTTTTTTACTATTTTTGAAGAAAGTGTTATTAAAGGTTTAATGAATATCAAATCGATATTTTGTAATTATAATTGCCTATGTGTTGTTTCATGATTTGCTTAAATACAATGCATTTCAATAATCTTTTTTGTAAATTATTGATGGTCAAACTTTCAATCTAATAATCGTGATTATTTCTATACTTTCATTTATGAAATATCATTTTTCTAATATTCATATATTTCTACAAAATATTAATTTTGTAGATACAATCCAGCATTTTCCGGCACTTTTATATTTATGAAACTAAAAATACGTTACCTTTTAAAATTCAAATATGAAATACAAAAATAACATTATTTCAAACGGAACTGCAATCAAGTTGTCATGTTAAGCATCTAGTAGTTGCATGGCAAGTATAAATGAGGATTTGAATTGCAAAGCAAGCATAGTCCGATTTCCATAAGGGCGGTAATCAAATGATCGCCACAGCATATTATCACCTTAACGAAACTATACTATTTCATATACTATCCTATTCTTCTTTTTCTAAAAATATTAACAGCCTCTTTTCCAATTTTACTGTATCAACGTGGAGTTCAGTTACCTTAACCCAAGTTTATATTAGAACTATAGTTCATTTAGTAGGTAAATTTTACTGTATAAGTTTTAAATATATCAACCACTGCGTCATATACAAGAAAATCACGCGTTATGCTATTACTTACATTGCACGTCTGAAGACCATTTCCAGCATTTCCCAGTCCGATCCAATTCATCAGTTAATCACTTGACTATCCATTTCTCCTAATCCAAAGGCACACTGCACACAACGCATACTCTTTGCTCGCACGGATTGCTCAGCTGCACGCAAGCTAAAGCGATTAAACGCACGGATCGATCTCTTATTCATAAACCGAATTACCAAATACCGACAATAATGACAGTCGCAAGCAGCCGCACTGGCAATACGCGCTGTTGGATTTGTGTTTCTTAAATAGTTGTACTTATATTATTGCTATGTGTTGGATAAAAGTTTAAGGATCGGAAAAATCCAAGTATTAGGAAGATTAAAATGTACAAGAGATTAATTTTTTAAGATCGAAGCAATTAGGGTTCGCTCTAATAAAGCAGCCGAAAAAGGACCTATGCACGATTGTAAGAATAAAGTCTAAAGCCTAAAGTGGTAGGTTAATATTTACCTCAGTACGCGCATATAAAAAACCGAAAGCGCATATATTTCAGTTAGTGTTGAGTAAGTATTGTAGCAAATAAGATCTATAGTGTAAGTGTAAAAGCTCGATGTCTCGCACTTTTCAACTAACTTCACATTTCTATTCTATTTTTAATAAACAATAAATTTTAAGGGTAACGCAATTTTACCTATTCTCTTTAATTAACCGCTATAACCTATTTTTCCCAAATCCAAAAAACACAACACGCGCACACGAAACTGTCAAAAGGTCAGGGGTTATTGCGGCCCGGCGGGTAAATCGATCATTTCCTGCCATTAACCGACTGTGCGTGCGCTCGTCATCGAGGAAATATCACAGGTGCAATAAGTCCAGTCCCCCTTCGCTTTCCAGCCGTTTAATCGACTTCACTTCTGCCTCCTTTCCTTTTTTCCCCGCGCGTTCAAGACGAAGCCGATGATACTTTTTCTGCTTCGCGTGCGCCGCGGCACTTTTTCATATCTCCCAGGACGATTGAATTATACGACTCAATTTCATCCTTGCAGTGTCTGTGTGCGATGCGCATTTCTCGGCGAGGTCGCTGTGTATGTGGGGGTGAGGGAGAGGTACTTGAATCGACGAAATTATCGTGGTTTCTTTTTTGATGCGGCCACTTATGAAAAGTAGCTTATTAGGGGAGAGCTTTTGCGAGAATTTGATGAGAGAGAAAGAGAGAGAGAGAGAGGAAAAGCTATTTATGTTAATTATATGATAGATATTTTATGAGGTCGGTCAAAACGCTTTGAGAGGGATCGTGTGCCGTTTTAATTTTTAAAGTTGTGGGCGTATTTATGAAAGACAAAAAGTCATGTTTTTCTGTAAATGGTTTTTAAAATTTTATATAACCACTTTTTATTTACGAATGGATAAAATTTGTTGCGCATTTATTTGTGGCTATGGTTTTGTGTATATTTTTATTAATTTTGAAAAACATGTTATTTTGAAACATGTAGAGCTTAAAAATTTTAGAAGGCATGGATTTAAAGTTTAACATGTTTATTACTAGTTTCACATCTGAAATACGTGATTTTCAAGTTAAAAGCTTTGGAATTAAAATGTTCTCCTTTAGTCGCTTCAAGCTTATACGAAAATCCTCCTTTTAAACACGTTATACCTTTTTTAAAAGATCACTGTAAAAAGTAACGCTTTTATCTCATGAATACTTCTTATTGTAAGTAGTTTTCTTTTCTCTCAATGTGTTTACTTTACATTTTTGATTGTAATTCTAATTATAAAGAAATGAATTTATACAAATTAAAAATTTAGTAAAATGTCTGTATTTTATATATAAATGTTTTTTTGTACAGATTGAAGTATACATCAAATTCATTCATTTTTAAATGAATCACGCGTTTAAATTTAAAAAAGTGAAATTTAAATATTTATTTGTGGTCCCCAGATAAAATGACTCTTCAGAGAAAAACAATTTATACATAGTATGCAAATGCATCAAAGGCTAAATATTAAACCGTTAATATAAGTACTTAGCGGCATTATTATTTCTTCTTTTTATGTTAGAATTCACTCTCATTATCCAAAAAATTAAAATACGTTAATAGGTCATAAACGAAAACTTTCTATTACCAACAAATTAAACTCGATGACAATATCACTTTGAAAAATAAGCAAATATAAACTGCAAGTCGTCTCGCGGGTAACTGGAGTCAATATCGCCCTGAATTTCCGGAGATCGGCTGCTTTATAGCTCCCCCAAAAATGCTAGAGGACAGAAGGAGACAGGGACGGAGATAAAGCTTATGAATTTATTGATTCTCCCAGCGGATAGGTAGGACTTTTACTTCCCTAATCCGGTTGTGCACGCGCGGCGAGAAGTTTAAAGCCATCCTGCGACCATTGAATTTCCCGGGAGTATGCGCGCAGGGGGAAACTCGTAGATCGCGATTTAGTTGCAGGACTAGCGCTCGCGAGGCTCTAACTTTTCTCATATCCTGTACCCGTTTGGTAATTGTATTTCTATTTTACGGCTCAATTTTCGGATTTTCGGCGCTTGGTTCTAGTGATTTTTTTCGAGTGTTTTTCTGAGTTATTGCGTGTGCCAGTTGAATTATGAATATGATACGCTAAAACTTTGAAAAAGGGTTTTGGAGTTATGTTGGTAAGGTTTATTTTAAAATTCAGTTAAATGCAGTGAATAATTCAGTCAAACTGTGCAGTGTACAATAACTTATTTTATTCAAATTACAACCTTAAGAACTTATCAGTCTTTGAAAGTGTAATTCATGACTATACAATCGAAAAAATATTTGTCTCGCTGTGACGAACGTGCATCCTCTCTAAAAGCCCACAACAAAAGAAAATCTTTAAAAATTCGCATCACAATTCAATTCACAATCCACGAACTACAAACGTTAGCCCAACTCTCAATCCCTAATATCATAAGAGATATTCTCAAAGATCATCCACTGCGAACCCGAAAATCTGGCTCTCGACATGCAAACTTAAATCCGACATACCCGCTGAACTGGAACACATCGCATTATATACCCTCGTATACAGCTATCGCATCAAAATTACGGATCAATATCTACCTACAATCCGCGTCCTCCCAAGCCGATGCCGGCCCTCACGTCTTCCGTATCAATAAGCGATTCGCAGGTAGTAGTCCGATCCATTGTCGAAGCGTGTCAAGTTCGCCCGTCGGCTGAGTATACACGGGTCCGACGCGAGCTGCCAAGGTGTAATCCCATTATGCGAGACGCGCGTCCTGCCTTCAATTTTACCGGGGCTAAGCGGCCCGAAAGCAGCGCGGATGTTGCCTTTCTGCCAGAGCTTGGAGTCGGTGAAGAAGGTTTGGCTTGGAAGAGTGAGATGTGAGATTCGGTTTGATGGCTCCATCGAGCGTGAATATGAGTTGCGCTGCTTATTTGCTGAAGTTACGGTTTGGGTTGTGGATATTGTGTGATAATATAGATAGTAGTTTGTGTGGCAAGTGGACTGTATAGTGCAGACGGATCGGTGATGTAATTGGTTTTGATTTTTATTTCTCGACGTTGTAATAGTTTGTTTGGGTTCGAGGCACGAAGTTGTTGCCGTGGGTGGTCGTAGAATGATGTAATGTTTAATAATTTGCTATTAAAAGGCTTCGCTAGTATTGTTGAATTTTATATAATATGTATTAGTAAAAATGATTAGTAATACAGTAAACAGTAATTTTTGAAGGCTTTTTAAATGTAAATTTGACAAATGATTAGTTAAGTCAAATAAAATTGAACATTCGGTGCATCAGACCAATTACTCAAAGTATAGCATTTTAAATATCACATAAAGACTTTTAGATTATTGTTATAATTCATCGTAATTAAATCATATTTATATATTACAATATATAAATATGGATATTGTTAAAACAAATATGAAATGTTGAAACTTGGTATTTAAAAAATTGAAATCTGTTATTCACGTCAATCTTCTGTCCTCATCCAGTTTACACATAAACAATATCCAGATTAAATACAAATTCACTTTAGGAAATTTGATACCAATGCATCGCTTTGGAAAAGCGAAAAAATTTTCACAAAATGCAATTGTCAAAAGCAACCCTTTATCCCTCATCCACCTGCGAGTTCCTCATACATTACATCGACAGCTTGAAAAGGGTAGTCCAATAAGATCGACGACAATTTTTATCGGAGAGATGCCGAGGGTCTCGATCCTTCAAGACGTCGTAGTCTTCGGGAACACTGATTTTTCAGCGAGGTGAGAGTGCGCGCAGTCAGTTTGGCGTGAAGCTGGGACAAGAAGAATACTGATAAAGTCGCGCTGCCGGAAAATTTGAAGGTACTCGCTGGAAAAATTGGATTCGCCTAGTGTAAAAGAGAAGTTTGAAAGTACTTGGAAGTTGGTAATGGCGAGCTCGAGTATATCGCGCCTTGCGTCAATTGCCAGAACATGCTCTGCATTGTGGAGGAAATTTGTCAGGGTTAACAAAAGTTTTTATTAATGGTCGGTTAATTTTCTAGATTGCGTGCGATGCGTGAAATTGCTTAATTAGGATTTGGTATTGGTTGTAGTTAGGAGTTAAAGTACAGTGTGTAATATGAGAATTTTTAATTATTAAATACAAACATTTTTTATGTTAATGCGCAAAATTTAAAAATCTGAAGGTAAATGCTCGGTGATGTTTTAGTTATCTAGAATTCACCGCAACTATTTTTATAAAATTATTTTGTTGCGAAAGTAAATAATGATTCATTTATAAATATGCAAATATACAAACTCGGAATTTAATTTTGCTGCACAAACACTTTTCGCCCACTTCGAATCTGTAACTAATGAAAAGTAAATACAAACCCACCTCGAAAAATTTACTTTACTGAAAAAACAATTTGAAATTCGGCGCGAGCGAGAAAATTCCTTCTCAAAAATAAGAAAAAAAAAATCCCAAGTTTTCAAATCCTGCAAATTATGCAAACAATAACGACCGCTAATATTTCTTCTTTACATCTTTCTTTACGCTAGCTCCACATTTTATCGTAATATAAATCAGCTCGCTTTAAATTCCAACGAAATAGCTTCGAGGCAGCTTTATCCGGCCCAAAAATCGAAAGTACAATTTCGCCGCCGGCGCCCGGGTAACTTTGGCAAAAGATTAAAGTCGACGCTGAAGAACGCCGGGGCGAAGTTCGAAGCGCAGCGCGCTCAAAAAGCGGCGAAGTTAAAGCCACTCTTTCGAAATGGCTTCCCCTCTTTGAGAAGCCATTGGCTGAATGGCGCCGGCGCTCTGAGAAAGTCCGTGTACAGCTGCTCTCGAAGCCGAGCTTAAGCACCGCCGATTAGGACACTTACGCGCCCAGGCAAAGCCGTAGTGCCGGTAATCTCGGACAGTTCCGATAACGAGCCGAGAGCGCAGCAGATCTGGCTCTCGCGGAGCCTTCGGGCTTGCGGCGAATTTACTACCGCTTAATGATCCTACCCGCAGAGCCAGCCGGAGGACTGGCCCGAGTGCGCCAATCGCGCATTTGCAGTCACTTTGAACGGAACTCTTAGGGTTTGGCGGGACGTAGCGGTGGATTTGGTCTTTCCTTTTTGCGGTGATCTACGTTTTTCTTTTAAGAGTCAAAAACAATTTATGTTAATTAAAAATTTATTTGCAATTTGTTTATTAGAATTATGTAATATTAATAATACACTGAGAGAATAATCTAGGAAAAATTACAATACTGGATAGTAAAGCTACCACAGACTGACAAAATCTAA
>UELX01003023.1:0-26143 GCA_900480035.1 Eupelmus urozonus
GCTATTTGTGAAGGGGCTTTTTGAAGTTCTATGTCTAGCTATTACAAGAGCTAACAATGGAAAAATTAATAAATTGAATTACAAGACATAGAGCGGAGAAAAGACCTGAATCAAGGCCCGGCCATAATACGGAAAAATAAACTTCCCACACGCCTTATGAAAATAGTTATCTACGACACAAGTGCGGTAAAGGGATTTTAACCTATTACAGAAAGTTTGCACGAGTTTAAAATCACTTTATCACTCATGTATTGTACACAATTTTTTGACATAACGAGCAGAAAGCTTGTTTTAATGCACGTGTTTCCGACCGACGGTGCGCAAAAACAGATTTCCCGCACGCCGTGTGGAAAAATAGATATCAACGATAGGCTAAATTTCGTTATTCTGTTTCTTTTATGCTATGTGCACCGTCTTCAAATCTAAATATTTCATTCATTTCGTTTATAAAATAAAAATTTTATTTTATTTAGAAATTCTTTGTTCTTTTAAAATTCAACCAAAAATAGAGTATTTTCGTTTTATTAAAAAATCTAAACAAATATCAAGTTGAAGAGTTTGTTTATTGATTTTATAGACATAATTTTAGTTTTTTATAATTCGTTTCGATTATTTATAAATTAATCTCGTTTTTGGTACAAAAACAAATATAGATAAACTATAGAGATACGTTATTTTACTACTATAAAAAATTTTGTTAAAATTTTTCCATATATTTAATATTTAAAATTTCATATTATTTTGTTTGAGGTCTAATAATGAAAATTATAATTAAAAGTATTTCGTTTTAATTAAACAAAAAAAAATTTAAACTGTCTTATACAGTTATCTGTTTTAAAATTAGCTGGGCAGTTTTATGTTTTATTTTTGTGGCCATTGAATAATCGCCCATCAGCCTAAAAGCATCTAGAATAGTCGAAGAATTCTTTTAAAATTATTTATACCTTTTATTCTTTTGTTACAGATAAGATCAAATCGCAATCAGGAAAAACCACTCGAAGAGTGCGTAGTGAGCAGGCATACGAGCATTGTCTCTCCGCAAGTAATGCAATTCACAGACGTCATGAGGGTGTATTCAAAATATGAATGTGAGAGCTGCGCATGCCGTTGATGATAAGTGAGAGCAGGTTCGGAGTGACTGTTGCTCCAGACGCTGCCGAGGCCAGTTATAAGTACTCTGCAAGAGGTGTGTGAACAGGTTAGTATACTATTTACTCGGGTCGCAAATCGGTTGCACGACTGCACGAAGCGGAGTATCCATCGTAGCACTTCGTCGTCATAAATTATGTTTACGCTGTTGCTGCAGTGTCTATTAGCGCAGCGATAAACCGTCTATTCCTCAGAGATCGTCGTCTGCGCACAGTATACTTTGATAGTCATTTGATCACAGAAATCTGTATCTGTGACGTTTATCGGTTCAAGGAATCATTAGTTTTTAGCATTTTTGTAATTGTTTCATAAATTTTTATTATTTTGTTATTTAAAAGTTTTGATATCAGATATTGTTAATTCCTTTTTAAAAATTCGAAAATAATTTGATTGAAATACAAATAATAATAGTACTTAACAACTAAAAACCATTAAATATTCGGCTACTTTACATCAGATCACGTTAACAGAAAAAGTAATATTCGTTTTTATTATAAGCTAAGTGCGGAATATATAATATAGCACATACACTAAATAAAAAGATTAATAATTCAATTTTTAATCTGGTTTTAATACTCCAGACTTTCCTTTGCACCATTTTTCATCTTTGCTTGTGTACTGCTAAACTATCTAACTTTTCCTCAATACAGCATTAGCGTAACCTCCCTCTTACTTATAATATTCATACATAATGAGATCTCATTTCAATGTCAAAATTTATAGGGTGTGTGGATAAAATAATGCCAATAGTTTCTTTGTAAATGTTAATTACTCAGGATAGGGAGTAGCACTTGGAGATGAATCTTAGTCTTTTGAGCAATTTATGGTTCGTTGATACATAGCATAACGATGGACTCGATGGAAATTCGAAAGAACAGAGAAGACTAAGTGAAGCCTAGTTCTGGCCCTACAACCGTTAACAGCTCCAGCTATAGCGTTTATTAGAGGTAGAGTTTTTATAAATTAAATTATTCATTTTATATTTTCAATGTAAAAATATTTTAGAATATAAGGGTCTTAAAATAAAAAACAATATTTCAAAAACTGTAGATAATTTACTTTGATTTTTTATTACAATATTTTTAAAATGATTTACAAATTATTAAAATATTTTACAAAATGTGCTACTTACAAAAAGTATATTTGCATAATTATATTAATCTAAATTTTATTAAATTTTATCGAACATTCTTAAAATTTTTAAAACAGTAGGTACATATACATTTCACAAACACTTAAATGTCGATAAATAATTTCTATTTTAATTTCATGAACAAGGAATTAAACGCTCTACTTTCTATAATACTTGTTTATCTAAGTGTTCCACATAACTACCGCAGATTTTATTCAAAAGCTGTTTTTAAATAATCTAAAATAATTCTTTATAAGTACAGTCTTTCTTTTATGTACAAGATTATTTACTAAAATGCATAGAAATATTCTTATAGTCTTGGTTGATGTTGATTCAAATGTATGTATCTTTGCAAGATGTGGTATAAAAATATCACATTTTAAAAAACTGTTGATTAATACTCTAAAGATGTTTAAAAATATTAAACATCTGTATACACAGTATACATCTATAAGTATCACGATACGTGTAGCATCAATAATGTTTGTCCATACTACTCTATAGTTTTACCTTCATAGCTCTGAAAATAATAAATAATTTATTTTAATATAACTTATTAACTTAAAACTAGTTCAAACAATATTTAATATCCATTTATGATTCTTACAGCTTTTGCTATTTCCATAAGTTTTTCAGCCATTGAAACACCAGTTTGCTGCACCATACTGTAAAAAACTCCATCTTTTTGTTGTAGTAATTTGTAAGCATGATCAAACTCCTGTTAAAAATAAAAAATTTACGAAAATATAAAATATATAGGTAAACAATGAAAGCTTTATTTTCATACAATATAATAAAAGGGTGTGCAAAATATAAAGCAGTTTTTTCTGGATGTAAGTCAGCTCTTTCAATTTTTGCATAATTAGCATGTTGCATGACAATATTTTTTTTTTTTTTTTTAATGGTTTGATAATCATTTACAAAGATATAAAGGTTTTTATTGCCTTAACTATTGTTGTTTAATTAAACTGTCCCATAAATTTGTTACTAATTGTCGAATTGGAAAAAGAAAAAATACGTTTTTTTATAATTTTTTAAAATCTATAAGCTTGTATTAGATCGACGCGGGACTGAAATGTATTTTTCGCATTAGTATCAAAATGTACTATATATCTTTTACTATTTTTTTATGATTTTCTTGTTTTTTTTGATACCTAAAACGTAAGCTTTAAGTATCCATTGTTATACTGGCAGGCAGTAAAGTCATTATCGTCTGTTGTAGCTGGGCGTAATAGTACATTAGAGACAAGTACGAGAAAACATTTTTGGCCTCGGTTATACTTATATAAATTCAGTTCAATACACGAGCATTTTTACGTTATGTTCCCCTAATTTGGCGTTATTTTGAGATATTTTGCAATATTTTAACTAAATTCATCAAAGATTCTCTCTCCTTTATCTCTGAAACTAGTCATTATTTTGAAGGATTTTACGATATTTTTTTTTACTTTTATACGTTATTTTCCTTGAATTAATGTCATTTTTATAATATTTTCTTGCCTTATACATCAAAGATCTAAAGGTTATTTTGCAGAAGTTTACATTTCTTTTACTTTTTGAACGTAATTTCTTTTAATACCTTTCTTCTATTTTAATTGCGGAGCATAGGAGGGAGGGTGGCGCGCGAACACATGTATATATATGTTAGAAAATGATCACTTAAGTCTCGTGTTTCAGATAATAAATACCAAGAAAATGCCATGAAATACATTAGTTACAAAGACTACTATGTGCACCAAAGAGTAGAGGACTTTTTTGACCTGGTATACTTGCAGTACTCGCTTTTACTTCGTAATGCAAATTCCATACTGGATCTAAAATTGTCCTTTTTTAGATCTTCGGTGCACAATTTACTACTTCATCGCAACAATAATTGATAATCTTATTACTTTTAATTAAAACGTTAAAAAAAAAAAAAATAACAAAAAGTACTAATTACAATAAAATAACGTACCATTACTTGACCAGCGTCCATTACTAGAATTTTGCTGCTATCCATAACTGTATTAAGACGATGAGCAATAATAAGTACAGTACAATTTTCGAACTTTTTTCGTATAGCCTTCTGAATTAATTCATCGGTCTTTGGATCAACATTGGCGGTGGCTTCATCGAGTACCAATATTTTATTATTCCTAACAATAGCGCGGGCAAGGCATAGCAGTTGTCTTTGCCCAACGCTGAAATTCGTTCCACCCTCCATGACTTTCATATTAAGTCCTAAGTCAAAATCAAGCATCCCTTTGAGTTCAACATCCTCTAAAGCTCGCCATAAATCAGAATCCGAGTATTCCTCAAACGGATCCAAGTTTCTACGCAGAGTTCCAGCAAACAGCACCGGCTCTTGTGGTATAATACTCACTTTTGATCTAAGTTGTTTTAATGCAATTTTGCTCGTTGCTAAGTTATCAATGTAAATCTCTCCTTCAAGATCAGCCAACCTAAACAGTGCGTTTATAATGGACGATTTTCCTGCTCCTGTTCTTCCAACAATACCGATTTTTTCGTTAGACGCAACAGTGAAATTTAAATTTCTAAGAGCTGGCTTCTCCTGATTATCATAAGTTAAGCTAACATTATTGAATATAATTTGACCCTTTTGCGGCCATTCTTTCGGAGCTGTATTTTCAGGTTTATCATCTAACGCTGGTTCTTGAGGCAGATTCGAGAATTCCAAGATTCTCTCTACCGACGTCATGTAATTTTCTAATTCTGTTGTTTGCCGAATACCCCACTGCAGCATCCCAGTCAACATTATACATTGAGTGATAACAAGACCTGCATCACCAGCCAATGCAATGTCATTTAATGACAAAAGGGTATAAGTCACGACGGCAACGAATATTGTGCATAATACTTCCATGTAAAGTCCAAATGCTCTTGAGCCAGAAAAGAATATAAACCAAGCTGACGAATGTAAATCCTGATGGTTGTCGAATTCACTGGTCAATATACTTTGCGCGTTTAAAGCCCTTATAGTCGTCAAACCGTGCACACTGGCACTTAAATGATTAAAGACAGGCGAACGAGCTTAAATAAATAAAAGTATACAAAGTTTTTATGATGATTTTTATGATAATTTACAAAAAAATCATGGAAACAGAAATTTTTGACCAAAATTGCAAATTAAAGTGTTATATATAAAAGATGAATATTGAAATATTTTAGTTTATTATATAATAAAAGCTTACTTCGTATAAGTACTTACTTATTCCTTCTAACCTCTTTACGCTTCGACTAGTTTTTATATAAAACATTCGCAAAAAGTACATTATTACCCCAATAATGAAAGCTGGGATAAGAAACCAGGGATTGACACTGGCAACGATTATAACGACAGCAATAGTATAAATGCTAATTTGGGTAACATCGATAATGGTTTGAGGAACTCGAGTATCAACAATGCCTGTGTCTTTAGAAAATCTACAAAATATAAAAGCAAATTAGTTTTGTTATGAGATATAATAATGTTTCACATTATACCTGTTCATTATGCGACCTATCGGATTCGCATTAAAAAAGGCCATTGTTGTATGAATTATACTATTAAACATTGAAGCATGAAGATTTCTCGATATTTTCATACTCATGTTGAAGTAGGTGTAAGCTTGCGAGAGAGTAACAAATATAGTAGAAATTGTAATGGCACCATAAACATAAATGTACCAACTTCTTCCTCTAAAAGGATCATCACTGGTCATTGTAAAATTACCACTAACTTCTTCTTGATTAACCCAGTAGGTGATGAAATAATCTGCACCACTAGAACACATCTGACATCCTATACTAATTAAAAATACTAGAAATACAAGAAAACCGCTGCGGGCTGCACCAAAGTATCTCAAATAAGTTTTTGCAGAAATGCTACCGACAGTCCTACTTTCTGCATGTTCATCTTCTTCTTGAGTTGACATCGATGACTCGACAATCACACCATTTTCCTTTGCAGGAATCTGAATATTATCAGGTATTTCATCAGATTCATTTTCAAGTTGCATCGACTTAGTTAAGTCCAGTCCAGATTTAAGTAATTCAGAATATGTTCCCTCTGCTTGTATAGAACCATCTTCAAGAATAATAATTTTATCTACATGCTTCAGAAAATGAAATTGATGAGTTACTAGAATAACCGTTTTGTCCTTCAAAAACGTCTTTATACAATTTTCAAAAATACCCCTTCCGACATGTGTATCAACTGCAGAAAGTGGATCATCCAAAAGATAAATATCTGCCTCATGATAGATTGCGCGTGCTAGATTAACTCGAGCGCATTGACCGCCGCTTAAATTAATTCCTTTCTCGCCGACTAGAGTGTTGTCACCGTATGGCAGTAACTGAAAATCACGCTTTAATTGGCATACGTCAATAACTTTTTCGTAACGCTCTTTATTGAATGGTTGACCAAAGAGTATGTTCTGCCTAATAGATGACGCAAAGATCCACGCTTCTTGCCCGGAGTATGAAATTTTTCCGTTGATGTGTATTTCGCCTTGTGTGGTAGGTATCTCTTTTAATATCGCATGAAAAAGAGTCGTTTTACCAGCACCCACTTGTCCTACAACAGCTGTTAGAGAATTAGATTTTACGTAAAAAGAAATTTGTTTTAGAGCTTCGACTTTGGATTCTGTGCTCCATTTAGCAGTTACATTCTTAAATAATAAACTAATGCCTTCATGTGGATCCGGATTAACGTGATTATTGTCCGATACTGATTTGTAATCTATTTCCTCAAATACCAAGAACTTTCGAAGACGCTTTATTGATACTAGAGCTTCTGCAATTTCCTTTATACCTAAATATGAATTTGAAATTTATTAGATACCTTATTATTTAGAGGAAAAGTTACCGGCAGTAGAATACACGGAGTAGATAACATGGTAAACTAATATGTTATAAAAGATATAGCTTACTTAATGGAAAAGATCGATATAAAGTTGTGCGTAATACGTTGTAATAAGCAGTGACTAAATAAACTTTTTCTGCGTCAATGTCGTTTCCAAACAAAACATAAGCCAAAACTGTCACAAACAGACAAACTCGAGGCACATAACTTTCAAAAGACCAAGTTATTTCCGTAGCCATTAAATTATTTCTTATAACTTTAACTTCTTTTCTGGAAATAAAATGGAATTCATTTAAATTAAATACCAAAATAAACATTGAGATACAATTGAAAAAATCTTTATATTTACTCTCGAGCTTTATCAACAAGATAGGAGAATGGTTTTTCCCAGGCATACATTTTTATGACTTTAACACCGCTTATAATTTCGTTAGTTAATCTCAATCTTTCATCTGTCCTATAAGCCATTTTTAACGTAAGATGGGAAGCTAGTTTTCCATAACAACCTAAACGAGATCAACAAGGATAAATATTGATTTTTGTATGGAGTTTAGAAGATATGATACGCAAGATGATACTCACCATGTATTGGTATAAATAGTAATAAAGTTAATATTCCTCCAGCGGCTGCTAAATTAACTTCCCTATATAAAAGATAGGAAATTATTGCTGTTTGTATAGGTGCTATCCATATGTAATGCACCGAAAATACTGAATAGTCTAATCTGTTGACGTCATTACTTAAGAGGTTAATCATCTAAAATAAATCAGTTTTTTTCATATAATGATTTTTATTATCAAAAGTGTGTTTATTTCCTACCTGTCCGATGCTGGTTTCGCCCTCTACCGCAGCTTTCGAGACTCTTAAAATTTTTCTATAAATTAAAGAACAACAGCCCACTCTTATTTTCATTCCCATGTGCATTAAACCCTGAAAAGCTGGATGATAAATGAAGCATTCTAAAATCAGTCCGAGTACAATACCCGAACCCCAATAAAACGCCTCTAGTCTCTCCATATGATGTTTTCCACTAAAATATCTTAATAAATTTGCCAAAATTATTGGCTGTGTTGTTCTGCAAACATATATTTCGAGTTTTAATTGTACAATTTTTATTTGTTTAATAATTTAATCTTTTACGAAAGTCAATGTACCTTATAACAATTTCAAGAAGACCTAAACACAAACCAAAGACCAAGATTTTGCAGCCGAAACATTTAACAATTACTTTAAGTAAACTCGGTGTTTTTTTGTTGTTCAATTTTTGGCATTTTTCTACTTCTTCTTTCCACAAGCGAGACATTTTATTTCCTAATAGACGACTCGAGTGTTCTTTCAAAGGAGAATAAAGATCTGATACTTCCAAATCCCGTTTAAATCCTTCAAGAAAAGTTCCGAATAGCCATCTACATCAAATTTAAAAAAATATATATATATATATAAGCATATATATGTGTTTATTTATATTTGTAAATTTATCAATTTATAAATTTAGGTCTATATTGCTAAATATTGATGTTTGTGATTTTTGCGTTGTCGAAAAATATTGAGAGTAAATGTATGTTTATGAAAGATCTATATTGATTAAGTATCATAACTGGGAAATGGTTTTTGGAATTTCCCATTGCTCACTTGATATAGAATGACCCAGTTATACATTAGAAGTTATTTCAAACCTTGAAATAAACAAGTTTATTACCAATACAATTTTTAAAATGCAATGTGAATATAATTCATTGTTTAATACATATATTTAACTATTGTATTTTTTAATTATATTTATTATCATTAACGATTGATCATAAGATCGACGATCAGAGATCAGCGAAGATATTTTAATACTTTATATAAAAAAAGATTTAACCCAAATTTTAAGTGTAAAATTAAAATTTTTTTAAACAATTATTTAAATGGGGAATGCAAAGTTACTATCCAAACTAAACGTTAAGTATACTAATAAGTTATAAATATAATATTTATAAAATTTCCAAATGTTAGATATTAACTTTCATAGATTCCTTTAATCATAGTCAATTGTAATTTCGTCACAAAGTCAAAATAAAAGTTTCCTCATGTAATGAAACAAATCATAATAGTTGATGTTTTCAGTATACACATTGCGTTATCAGTCGACACTTAGTAACGTCAAAGCCATTAAGAAGAATTTGAGAGACAAGTAGATGAAATATTGTTTACAAAAGAAAATTCATTACAAAAATCCGTTGTACATACGTAAAGGTAATGCTTGACAATGGGTTTGCGCCCTTTCTCGGGTTGCGCACAGCCTTCTTCTCGTTCTTATCCATGATACCTTCCTATCTGTATTAGCACCAGCTCCAAAATCACTGATATTAACGATACAGTAACGAACTATCAATGAACTATTTACAGTAAACTATGGTTAGTCCTCAATCTCGAATTGCAGTACAAAAAACACGTCCACGCACTCTGCCTGCGGCGAATCATGCACATTATGCACCCAAACGGCGATGCTCTACTCCAAATAGCTGCAAGTGCACTGCGAGAGCATGTGTATAAATTTAAGTAGATGAATGCTTCTCGACACTTTCGTAGACTCGCAAGTCTGCGGCTCAAATACTACCAATCGTAACGTATCACAGTCGCAAAGACCAGCACTCTAAGTTTAACGCCGAGCTGAGATCGCGCGATGCATGCTGAACCTCGGCGATCAGCTGTGCGACTAATGCAAAGCCCCTTTCTTTCCGCGAGTAAGCCGAGCAGCCTGAAAACTGGCCGTTGCCAGCCACGTGCTACGGCGTTCAAGGTCTGAGAGAACGGCGACCCGCGTTTTCTCTCTCTCTCTCTTTCGCCGATGTGTATGTATATATAAATCCCGTCTGCGTTCGTGCAAGTGTAATGCATACATCTGAATCGAGCCGGAGAGCGGTGTGACTCTATATAGAGCCCTGATTCGCTCGGTCTCTTTTGCTCTTGCACGTAGCTGCTTTGCCTGCCCCTTCTCTTCGCTCTGCGGGTGAGCGCGCGTGCGAGTATATATTGATTCTTCAATTCAAACAGAGATATTGTATTTCGAGGGTGAATATACGAGAAATGTGATTTGTCACCGTCAGCTCGTAGAGCTGTTATCTTAATTTCGAAGACTTCTTTGATGATAGTTTTGTTGACTGTCTCATTCGTTGGCGATTTATGTTAATTTTTAGGATAATGTTTTAATTGGAAAATTTTGTTGTGCGTTTATGTAAGAGAACGCTTTATATTGACTAAATGAAAAATTTTTTAGTTGTAATAGTATTGAAGGTAGCTTTTGTGATAATGTTACAAGAAAGTTATATAAGACTTCTAGAAGTTTTCCTTTTTTTATTTTAAAGAATAGTTAAAAAATAAATTGATAGACTTTTCTAAAATACTTATAAATACGTCTGTTGATCGTAATCTTTCATATCTTACTTATCACTAATTATCTTTATAAGTTTAAGTGATTGTTACTTAAATACTCATAACAGTAGTTTTCAAATAATTTTTAATCAAGTACCTGCATTAATCTATTATCAGATCACAATATATGAATTTAAACATTTTTTCATAATGACTATTACAAATATAAATAAAGTTTAAATGCATCATCGACTAAAATGAATAAATAACAAATCGAATTCGGAAAACCTTAATGCCCGATCGTAATATTTCCAAGAATGTGATTAAAGTTGAGCATGACGTTGAACGTTAACAAAAGCCCGCCTATATACAGAGCCGTATCAATTGATTTGATGAGTCAATCAAAACATACCGATTCTTCAAATGCTTTATTTTTTCGACTGTCAAAAGGAGCAAGGGAAACAATAGCAGACAGTCTAATGTTAAAAACGAGACGCACCTGACGCGAGAAGCGCGTCGAACTCCAGATAAGAATCCAACGCATTCCAATCTTTCTATTACAAAATGTGCTGCAAGTGTCAGCTGGGCTTTATCAGTTTACAGTGGCATGTGTCGCGCGCGCGCGCGTACGCCGGGCGCTCACATCGCTTTTCAAGGCGCAGCGTCTAATTAAAAGTTAAAAAATGCAGCGAATGTTTGTTGTGAGAAACAGATAAGGCTGTAATAATTTGCAGAAACCACTGACGAATATGAAAATCTCCGTCTAGTTCTGCGGAAGATATTATTGCGATTAACAGTAAAGCTGCTGTCGAGACGATACTTACTTCTCTACTTCGAATGTGACATTTTTATTGTTCAATTAATCAAGTAGCTATAAAAGTATAGGTACTATCAGATGTTTCGATCTCTTCCTTCATCAGCGAGACTTGTATACATAGACGCCCGGCTTAACGAGTTGATTTTCGTTTTATTCCTCTAACTGCTGTTGTACTACATACTTGTCTATACTATTGTTATGCAATTCAGCATCAGAATAGATTTGTAGCTAACTAAATAAGAAGAACAAGTTGAGACTGCGTTTAAAATATTTTTAGTAATGCGAATTTCAATGCTATCAGACCTATTGTTGCAGCAACTGCTTTTTATTTATTAGTTTTAGTTTATTTTTATTTTATCTCAACAAGCTATTAACTTCATTTGTTGGTAAAATCCAATGGCAATGCTTACCTTAAAAAAGATAAAATTTTTATTAATAATAAGATGTGAGCTGCGTTATAAAGCTGAAAAATAATTTTATGATTTATATAGCAGCCATAGTAGAAATCAATTGATCTGCATTAAAATAAGTATACATAACATGCACTTTGATAATATTGTGAAATTGAATTACATCAGAATGATTTTTTACGCAGTTTTTTATTTTAACTGTTTTTACAGTTTGCATTACTCAGCGTAAAAACAGCGGTTTTATAAAAATTTTTTATTTTACCAAAAAATTTCTTAATTTGAAAGCTTTTTTGGAAATATTGATAAAAAAACATTTAATTGTAACTTTCTTTTCCTACGTATGAAGGTAGAAAAATTAGAAAAAAATAGGATAGTACTATCAGTGACATAATAATGCAATTGCATACGAGATGTTTTTAATCGTTGGAACTAATTATAATTTCAAGCAAAAAAACATTATATAAATGGTTTTTGGATGCAAATTTTCCTGCGAATAGTAATTAGAAAGTATCTTACGTATAGTGTAATTGAACGCAAATAAAAATCACGGTATACGTATATTTTTGTCTATTTGCAAATAAGATATCATGATTCGACAAAATTGAATTATTTTTATTAATAGTTAAAAAAAAATGATATTCTTTAAAAAAAGATTATTTGATTCAATATATATTAAAAATAAATGTCTCACTTCTCTCTTAAATATTATCACTATACTTTATCAGCTTACAGCTTACGAATTTCGAATATTTATAAACAAGTATCGTAAGTTGATTCCTCCAGTACCTGGTAGAAAGTAACTCAAGGCTATTGCAAAAAATTACCTCATTCATCATTCTTTACGGCAGTCTTATTGTTAATAACAATTTTTTTCATTTTTTAATGGAGTTTTCAGTGCGATGGAAATATAAAGTAACGCGAAAAGTATATTTTTATGCTACTTATAAAAATCATTAAATTATCCCACTATCATATTTAAATTTAATGAACTTTTACTATCTTAGATATTTGATGTCAAAAAAATATATAAAATGTCTTTACTAGAGAATTTATTGATTGTAGACTTAAATTAACATAAATTGAAATTAAATAAATTTAATTATCACTTAATTGATATTGCTATTAACATGTATTACACGATAATTTACGAAAAACGTGATAGAAATAAAAACACTACCGTTATTGATGTATATAATTTATTGTACATTATTATAATCATATTACTTGTTAAGACAGTTTAATAAGCCATGGTTAACAGTCTCGACAAGATAATTAAAAATGTCAATAGTAAAGCATCACTGAGAAATTGTCATTTTCTTAGCTATTTAATTCATACTTTAATAAGTGAGATAAAAGAATCGTCTCTGCGGCTGAATATATATGTTCTTAATTTACATATTATTTACAATGAATAAAGTAGAGTGTCATAAATGTTTGATTGGCTTAACTAATTATGTTATACGTCTTATTCTCTATATTACGTACAGGAATTTTTAATTTTTTCCGCTCTTTGAATCTTCGAGACAAGAATGTTAAGCTTGCAGCAATGGCAACTACAGCTACAAAATTATTATGAACGGATGAAAAATAAAATAAAAAATGTTGATGGCTCTTTTTCAGCATTGAAGATTGCTTTTGTATACTGTAGTTAGGCGTAATAAAGGTTAAGAGTAATTAAGAGACAAGACATAATGTTCTTTTCAGAGAAATTATATAAATAGATAACACTGCTTAATACAGATAAATTTTTCTTCGTGAACGAAGAGTGCGATATAGGAAAAGCTATTATGTTTCAAGGAAAAATTACTGTAAAACATGTCGATCAAACATTAAACTCAATTTATGACAAATATTTTAACACACTTACTCTTAGGACTTATACGTACTATTATTCTTATAAATTTATACGCGCCAAATATTATATAACTTTTTCCTGACAAATAAGTCATTGATTTAGTCATAAAAAGTGCCAGATAATGAAACATTCTCATAAAGATTATTCAATATAGATGGTGGACCTCAACAGGGTGCATTTAATTCGATGTCCTTCTTGAATATTTATAATTCCGATATTTTAAACCTATTTAATTTCAACATTGGTATTAAAACTTATTCTAATATCTTTTGCGGACGATTTTATAATTTTTGTAACTGATATAGACTTGAAAGAAATACAAAATAATATTAAAGAATCGTTATAGCATTATGTAAAAAAATATTATTATATTTGATTACCAACAACTAGTACGTAAAAATTTAAAACAATTTTATTACGATATAATAGATGATAAAGTTAGATTCGTGTTCTGTTCTATTCTATTCGTGTTCATCTATTTTATCATATTGCACAAAGATGTAGTCAAATATTTTGATTAAACTAAATTGAACTGCCGTACAAAAACATTAATAAAGAAGCCAAACAAACCTTTCAAGCCAGTCATAGTTTTTTATTGTACATAAAAAACAAACTTAGACTACTAAAGCGAAAATATATTCTATTAATTTCTAATTACGCTAATTATAGCCTATAGTTGCCAAATTTGATTTAATATTAATGCGAGCATACTGGAAAACATGAGATGAGACTGCTCAAAAGATGTATAAAAGCTTGTTTATAATCCATATACTTGTAATGATAAAAAACGAACAATTAGCAACGCAAAAATCTATGAAGCCTCTGGCATTAATAAGATATATAATATTATCATAAAATTAATTAGAGACCATATCCAAGAAGTAATAAAGATAAAAAACAGTAGTTTCATATTTGGTCCATACTTTCACAATCCCTCTTATCATATAATTTCTAGCTACAGGTAAACCCACTTATACTTTTATTTATCTAAAACAGGTTAGCCCTATTATTCATCACGTTAGTAGATACTCTCATAATAAAAAAATAAATTATAATCTGACTGATAAAAATCTTAAATTAGTCTATTCAACTGCTATAACTAATAAAGATAAGAAAACTTCCGAGATTTTCCTCAAGAAATATTGGCGACACTAGTTAACATTATGTAAGCAGATTCACTGTTGAACTTTTAAGTGTGTTCTTTTTTATCTTTTAACAGCTTTTATATTTATTATAACAATCTTAAATTCTGTAAATTCTACTATAATCCTACTTTTAGATAAACAAGTGCATTTAGATTTATTGTATACTTTATACCTTTTTTAACGCGCTCTAAAAGAACAAGATACGATTAATGTATTTTCACCCTATCTTGAATAGTTAATATTATTTAACCATATGTAATCAATATATGTTATTTAACCTTTAAGTATTATATATTATTAGGGGAGATTGGGCTAGTGTTAATATTTTTTTTAAAAGTGGCTGTTTTTTAATATAACTTCGATTTTATACATTAAATACTAAAAAATTAAATGAATAAATAGTATATTATTTTAAATTACTTGATTTAAAAATGTTATTTATACTTTATATAAGATTAATAATAAGTAATATGTTATTTATACTTTATGTAAGATTAATACTTTATATAAGGTGAATACGTAAGTATTAACAGAGTCAATGTTTGCCCCAAAGATTTGTTAATAAATATTAAATCCCTGAGCACACATATTGAAAAAAACTTTAAATAATATATATAAAAATATTGCTTAAAATATGCATTTTAATAACTTATTTTTAGCGTAGATTAATATAAAGTAATTTTAATTTCATTAATTATGTCGTATGACATCAAAATCAAGCATTTACGCATATAAAAATTTTCTATTAACTGCCAAAAATACTACTATTTTCTAAATGTTCAAATCACAGAGAGGGAACTATATTAAATTCGTATTTATTATATTACATTTGTTTGAACTATTTAAATTTATATTAAATAATATTTATTATAATCCTACCCCTGTTACTTCTAGCCCCGATCTCCCCTACTAATTATTATGATATTAATTATTATGTATACTTTATTCGAATAAAGAAATATTGTCTTAAAAAAAGGCAGCCTGTTGCGCTAATGATTCAAAAAATTTTTTATTTATATTTATAATTTTAGCTTGAAAACTTCAACCTCTTCTTGACTTGCCGTTACGTCGGAGTTACCTCCATTTTTGTCTTGAATGCCCCGTATATCTTTATTGGCCGATAAAGCTCCGTGTCGGTAATTTTCAAAGACCTATTCTCGTAGCTTCCCAGTTTTTTACCGTGCTTTCAGCAATTGCAGGTACTTGCGCTCCCGCGTGTCTAGTATCGCATTCATCTCTTCAAAAACAATTATAAGTATTTTTGGGAATCTGGCTTTTTTGTCAGTTGTTCTTCACCATACATCGACAATTGTTCTTCATCATAATTTTCTGTCATTAATGTTCTTATCTCAGACTTGCCTGGTATCGGTGGGTCTCCGGATTCGTCGTTTCCGTCTGAAGAATAATCAGTCTCCTCCCATACACTTTCAGATTCGTCGGTGGTCTCCTTGATACTCTTTTTCTGCAGCGTTATAAATTTCTGGTAATTCTCTTTTTCCCACGTTTCCCCTTCTTTGCTGCTTAACCAGTTTCTTTTTACGTGATCGGTTCCCTCAAATTTATTCTTCTGGAACTTCGCGGTCAATATTCGAATTTGATGAAAATCATTGAACTCTCCGGAATTTTTTTACGGATTTCTGATCCTAATGTTTGGTTGATTATAGTACATCAAGACTTTTGTGACTTCACACGTGGTTTTAGTCTTTAGTTCGAATTTATCACGTACTTTTTCGTTGAAGTGATATTTCAACCTATAGACTATTCATTCTTCGTCTCTTGGTTGATCCAGGTTTCGAGCGAGAAAAGCTCATCTCCGGAAATACGTTTTCTTACCGGATTTAGAGAACGCGTCAAAATGTCCTTCCAATATGTGATCTTCGGTCGCTTCGGCTTTCAAGATGTCTTATTTTTTTAGATTGCAATTGGCTACGTTTTCATAATTCAAATTTTATATTTGCGATTCGTGATGATTCTCAAATCAAACAGATCGATTAGCGCGATCTTGTGTGGATTTTAATCGGGGCTCCTGAAACTCCTACGCGTCGAAAATAAGTGCTCTAATCATTGAGCTAACTTCCACAGATTCTAAAGTTGTTAGTAAAAGATTTTTGTTTTATTCGTCCTCCTGGAAAGAAAGCTTTGTATCATCTCACTAAACTGGATGCCGATCGCAATGTTATACGAGCCTATGATAGGTTGTCGGATGCCGAACATATTAGCTAGTAGAATTGCTATCGAATCGAAAAATGAGCTAGGATAGAACTAAGACGACTTTAGAATCAGTTACGTACGTTTCTAACGTCTAAGAGACAGGATCTATCTGCTTTGCCTTACTGATCCACTGGAAAAAATTAGGAATACAACTTATACTAAGAGTGAGTGGCGCACAGTCCAGCTCTAACGGACAAAGTTTACCCTACTACAGAAAAATTGTCTTAGACAATAAATATTTTCCAAAATGCTGACGCCAGAAAAATCGCCTTGAAAATAATTGTACTGATCACAACAGTTTTAGCACTCCACAGTTCCAGGTATGTAGATACGCGGTACTGATAATTTATAGATTATAACAATTAACGCAAATTAGAGGAAATTTGGATGTTTCTATGAAGAACGTATCAAGATAGTATGTTTATCATTTTGTTGTTTATTGTTCTTCCAGACTAACTCATACATTAAATATAAACGATAAATATCTTCATGCTTTATTTAATATATTCGAAAAAAAGATATTTGATTGCAATTGGTTTTATCTTGTATTGTTTATATCCAATTTATATAACAAATAATGATAAGGCTCATAATATTTTATAATTTATAGTTATTGATCTTTTTAGCTTCTACAATTGTAATATTGAATTTTTTAAATGAATGAATGTAATAGTCAGGCAATTAAATACTAAGAGGTAATAAATTTATATAAACAAAATGCGATGAGAATAACAATAAAACGTCTCTATATCTTCAAAAAATTTTTAAATAACATCGAAAAATGAATCTCTGTATTTTTTATAACAAGAATGTTTCCACATTGGATTCGAGTTGTGATGCTAACAGTAAGTGCGCCAAAAGATAGGCAACCCGATAAACACCGACAGTACTGGTAGGGAACGCACCTCAAGTTAGGCATCCCGTCAGACATGTTACCTGCAGTAATACCTACTAAAAAGTTGAGCCAGAATGAGAAATCTTTTACGTGCAATTAAGTTTTGCGTTAATAGGTTTTTATTGATTAATATCTTTTCTCTTGTTTTATAATCGTGTAATTTATCTAATAAAATTAAACGATTTATCGGAATAATAGGATAATTTCAAACTTGAAAAATCTAGAAATAAAGAAATTATTTTGTTAATTGGATCCAAATAGTTTTGTAACAATTTTACTTTAATTGATTAACGATTCAAAATGTTAATGTGGATTAAGTGATGAGGACATAATTTTTAATAATAGAACGAGATTTACAAATCACGATCAAAGTAGTTTTATTTTTATTTAAAATTTTTTTTACAAAATTTTGTTATTTATATACATTATATTTTTCTAATTACTTTCTTCTATAATCTAAAATCTGCTACCATTCAGTTCAGTATATATACATTAAAAGTTCTTATAAGTATTAAAAAGGCACCAAATAACTTTATTTCAGTAATATAAACAATGAATTGAGTATTTCAGTTTTCTGCAATACTTGTTTAATTAGGTGATATATACACATATTAGTTTTTATATAATATCTGATTGTAGATCTTAAAAAGTTCTTTGTAAGCACAGTCTTTTATTCATGAACATACTCATTTATTACAATGCTGAAACATCTTCTGTAGTCATGCTTCATGTAGATTCGAACGGATGTATCCTCAAAAGTTGTGTTAATTTTTTTGAAGTTGTATCACATTCAATGAATTTCTCGATTAATACTTTACAAATGATACGACTGCATTTGCAATCATGGTATACACAGTATACACCAATATGGATCACGTAATATTAATTATATATTTTACTTTACACTTTCACTATCACAATTCTGAAATTATAATAAATTAATCAATATTAATATCAACATATTATAATGCAGTATTTTTATTATTATCAAAATAAAGTGATTGTAACTTACAGTTTTTGCGTTTTCAGAAAGGTTTTCAACCACTGACATACCAGTTTGTTGCACCATACTGTAGAAAAATCCATCTTTTTCTTGAAGTAATTTATGAGCATGGTCAAATTCCTATTTAACACAAAATAGATTTCATATTGAATAATATGTATTGACTTCGAAATAATTACCGAAATCAATTTTAAGATTATCTAACTATCGTATCAAATAAAAAAGAGCACAGTGATTTTTTAAAGTATAAAACTGAAAAAGCAAATAGCAACACAAAAACATACCATTACTTGACCAGCGTCCATCACAAGAATCTTACTGCTATCCATTACTGTATTTAGCCGATGAGCAATGATAAGTACAGTACAGTTTTCAAACTTTCTTCGAACAGCCTTCTGGATAAGATCGTCAGTCTGTGGATCGACATTAGCTGTGGCTTCATCGAGTACTAATATTTTATTATTCCTAACTATAGCGCGGGCAAGGCACAGCAGTTGCCTCTGTCCAACGCTGAAATTCGTTCCACCTTCTGAAACCCTCATATTAAGTCCTAAATCAGAATCAAGCATCCCTTTAAGTTCAACGTCCTCTAAAGCTCGCCACAAATCACTATCCGAGTATTCCTCAAACGGATCCAAGTTTCTACGCAGAGTTCCAGCAAACAGTACCGGTTCTTGCGGGATAATACTAATTTTAGAACGCAACTGTTGCAAAGGTATCTTACTCGTGGCCAAGTTGTCAATGTAAATCTCTCCTTTAAGATCAGCCAACCTAAACAATGCATTTATAATGGACGATTTTCCTGCTCCTGTTCTTCCAACAATACCGATTTTCTCGTTGGACTCAATGGTAAAGTTTAAATTATTTAGAGCTGGTTTTTCTTGACTGTCATAGGTCAAGCTGATATTTTTAAATATAATTTGACCTTTTTGAGGCCATTCTTTCGGAACTGCGTTTTCAGGCTTATCATCCAATGCTGGTTCTTGAGGTAATTTGGAAAATTCTAAAATTCGTTCTACCGACGTCATATGATTTTCTAGTTCTGTTGTTTGTCGAATACCCCACTGTAACATACCAGTTAACATCATACACTGTGTAATGATAAGTCCTGCATCACCGGCCAGTGCAACGTCTTTTAATGACAAAAGGGTGTAAGTGACGACAGCAATGAACATAGTGCACAATACTTCTATATACATTCCGAATGCTATTGAACCAGAGAAAAATATAAACCAAGCTGACGAGTGTAAGTCCTGGTGATTATCGAATTCCTTTGTCAGTAAGCTTTGGGCATTCAAAGCTCTTATCGTTGTTAAACCGTGTACACTTGCACTTAAGTGGTTGAAGACAGGTGATCTTGCTAAAATAAGCAAATATGTATAAAATTAACAGAGAACATGTATAATTTCAAATTCAACCTAATTATAATTTTCTTTGAAAGCTTACTCATATTATGAGTATGATATCTTCTGTAAAAAATAAATCAAATCTTTTAATAGTATATTTCGATACGGGTGTGGAAGATGGTTTTCTCTACACGGCGCGTAAAGTGCGTACTGTACTCCCTGCGGGTGAATTCTACAGCACGCATTTTGCGCACCTCGTGGAGAAAAATAGTATATGCACCATGGGAGTAAGCAAGGAAAGCCTCAGACTACATGTTTGTCACCCTCACCTTCGGCTCGGGTGACAATTACACGCAGTCTGAGATATCCTTTACTTTTACTCCCAAGGTGCATAATGTACTATTTTTGCCTAGTGAGACGTTTTTCGCCGGAGCAAAGCGAGTATGCACCAATATCGAAACGTATTTTAGGTCATAAGAGCCGAAAAATCATCTTAAAGGTCAGGATTTTGAGGTTAGAGAGGCATAAACAAGTTTATTAATTATATGAAACTCAATTTTTTTATGTCCTTGCTTCATTAGATTTTAGTGCAGTAAATTTTTATGTTAAAGTTTTACTCTAAAAATTGTAGATCTAACCGAAGAACCAAATAAACTTATATTATTTTTGGAAAAAGATAAAATACTGATAAAGTGTATGTTATTTTATTATCTAAATTTCTAATCTATTTAAAAAATAGAAATTAAAAAGATTAGGAAACAAAATTTGACTTTTTAAAATACTATATATTTTGTATAATATTCGTCTTTAATGAAACTAAGTTCATCCATAAGATCAAAATTTTTTAATGCTCCAAATTTTTTTTTTTATGTATCGAATGAAGTTTGTAAAATAAATAATTATAATCTTAAATTAATAAAAAAATATAATTGTACATTTTTTTATAAAGCTATCCTTATTGTATAAAAACCTTTCACAAAACTGAAAGATATGGCATAAGCTTATAAGATGAACAAAAATTGCTATCTTAAAATGTAAACAGAAGTGGAGTTTGTAAATTTACTTACTTATTCCTTCTAATCTTTTAACACTTCTACTAGTTTTGATATAAAACGTTCGTAAAAAGTATGCAATTATTCCAATAATGGATGCTGGAATCATAAACCATGGATTGACAGTAGCTATTATAATAATTACACCAATTGTATACAAAGTAATAACCGATACGTCAATTATTGTCTGAGGAACTCGTGTGTCAACAATACCTATGTCTTTCGAAAATCTAAAAAAGAAAAAAATTAATTTTCAATTTTTTGAATAATACCATCACTCCTAATAAAATTAGTTCTTTTCATACTCCTTTGTCAAAATGTTTCAATTTACCATCAAAGACTGACAATAATTTAAATTGTCCTTGAACGAAATTTACCAGTTTTTGATTATTGTCGCGTTTACTAGTACATTTTGCCATCCAATTACAAAGCTTATATTATTTTCACTTCGCTATTCTGTGGAGACAAAATGGCAAAATTTACTAGTTTTAACGTAAACTTTTAAAAAGTAACATTTTTCTTGAGAACTTGCGAAGTTTAATATTTTTCATAGTTATAAATAAGAAATACTAAACTTCTTTAGGAGCAATGAATATATAATATTTCATTATACCTGTTCATTATACGTCCTATAGGATTCGCATTAAAGAAAGCCATCGTTGTATGGATTATACTGTTAAACATTAAAGCATGAAGATTTCTCGAGATTCTCATACTCATGTTAAAAAAGGTGTAATCTTGCAAAATAGTAACAAACACAATTAATATTGTGATAGTACCATAAATATAAACGTACAAACTGCGACCTCTTAAAGGATCGTCACTAGTCATTGTAAAGTTACCATGAATTTCTTCTTGATTAACCCAGTAGGAAATAAAATAATCAGCACCAATAGCACAAAACTCTGAGATTACATTAATTAAAATTACTAGAAAAACAAGGCAACTACTACGAGCTGCAGCAAAGTACCGCAAATAAGTCTTAGCACTAATGCTACCAGACGTCCTACTTTCCTCATGTTCGTCTTCTTCTTCACTCGACATTGTCGATTCGGCAAGCACACCACTTTCTTTCCTACAAATCTGAGTGTCGTCAGGAATTTCATCAGATTCACTCTGAAGTTCCATCTTTTTTGTTAAATCAAGTCCAGATGTCAGTAATTCAGAATACGTTCCATCTGCTTGAATAGAACCATCTTCAAGGATAATGATTCGATCCACATGTTTTAGAAAATGAAATTGGTGAGTTACTAATATAACCGTTTTCTTTTTCAAAAACGTCTTTATACAGTCTTCAAATATACCTCTTCCTACATGAGCATCGACCGCAGAAAGTGGATCATCTAAAAGATAAATGTCGGCCTCGTGATAGACTGCACGCGCTAAATTAATGCGAGCACGTTGACCACCACTTAAATTGATTCCTTTTTCTCCAACCAGAGTGTTGTCACCATAGGGCAGTAGTTGAAAATCGCGTTTTAACTGACATACATCAATGACTTTCTCATAACGCTCTTTATTGAATGTTTGACCAAAGACTATGTTTTGTCTAATGGACGAAGCAAAGATCCATGCTTCTTGACCAGAATAAGATATTTTTCCGTTTATCTTTATTTCGCCGTTAGAAGTGGGTATCTCTTTTAGTATCGCATGCAAAAGAGTGGTTTTACCTGCTCCTACTTGTCCTACTATGGCTGTTAATGAATTAGTTTTTACGCAAAACGTGATTTGTTTCAGAGCTTCGACTTTAGATTCTATACTCCACTTGGCAGTAACGTTATTAAAAACTAAAGTATTGTCGTCAACTATTTCTGAATTAACATGGTTATTATCTGATACTGTTTTATAATCGATTTCCTCAAATAACATAAATTTCCAAAGACGCTTTACTGAAACTAGAGCTTCGGCAATTTCTTTAATACCTAGAATTATATTTTAATTTAATTAAACATTTGACGGAAGTAGCAAATAATGTTGTCAGAAGTAATAGATTACATGCAAAATCGCTGTCATAAAATATATAACTTACTTAATGGAAAATTACGATATAAAGTTGTACGTAATACGTTATAATAAGCCGTAACTAAATAAACTTTTTCTGCATCAATATCGTTTCCAAATAAAATGTAAGCTAGAACTGTCACAAACAGACAAACACGAGGCATATAACTTTCAAAAGACCAAGCTATGTCCGCAGCCAGCATATCATTTCTTATAACTTTAACCTCTTTTCTGGAAACACAATAAAATTTTTTTAAGATCATCAATAAAATAATTTTTTACAATGTCTTTATTAGTATCAAAAAATCTGTACATACTCTCGGGCTTTGTCAATTAGATAAGAAAATGGTTTTTCCCAGGCATACATTTTTATGACTTTAACGCCGCTAATAATTTCATTTGTCAATCTTAACCGCTCGTCTGTTCTATAAGCCATTTTCGTTGTGAGATGAGAAGCTAGTTTTCCATAACAACCTAAATGCAAATAACAAAGAATAATAGTTTATTTTAATGCAAGATTTGAAAAATAATATGTACATATGATTTTCAAATAACATTTAAAATATATGATGTAAAGAATAATACTTGCCATGTATCGGTATAAACATTAATAAAGTCAATATTCCCCCCGCAGCTGCTAAATTAACTTCTCTATATAAAAGGTAGGAAATAATTGCTGTTTGAATAGGCGCTATCCATATGTAATGCAGTGAAAACACAGAGTAGTCTAATCTGTTAACGTCATTACTCAATAGATTAATCATCTAAAATATATTGCTTTCTTTATTTAAATCATGATTATTTGTTGTTGATAAATAAATGTTGTTTACCTGTCCAATATTAGTTTTTCCTTCTGACGCAACTTTAGATACTTTTAAAATTTTTCTATAAATTAAGGAACAGCATCCAACTCTTATTTTCATTCCCATATGCATTAAACCCTGATAAGCAGGATTACAAATAAAGCAATCTAGAATAAGACCAACTACAATACTGGAACCCCAACAAAATGCCTCTGATCTTTCCATACGGTATCGTCCACTAAAATATTTTAATAAACTCGCTAAAAGTATCGGCTGCGATGTTCTATAATATATATTTCAAATATTAATTTTATAAATATTTATCTTTTACTTAGCAATATAAGATTTTAGAAATTTACCTTACAACAAATTCAAGAAGGCCTAAGCATAAACCAAACACCAATATTTGACAGCCGAAACACCTGACAAGTACTTTAAATAAACTTGGTTTGCATTTCTTATTTGATTTCTGACATCTTTCTTCTTCTTCTTTCCACAAGCGAGACATTTTATCGCCTAAAAGACTGCTCGAATGCTCTTTTAGAGGTGAATAAAGATCTGTTACTTCCAATTCTCGTTTATATCCCGTAAGAAAAGTCCCAAAGAGCCATCTAGATTGTATTTATAAAACTATAATTATATTTCTCAAAATTTGTTTTTAAGTAGCTAATCTCAACTCTAACCACGTAACAATAGCATGGTAAAATTAAAAATTTAAAATGAATAAAAACATAAATAAACCTTATACTATTACTATTATAACGCAAGCATGATTTTCGCGCTTTCAAAACCTACAACGCGGGTCTAAAGTGCTTGTTTTCAGATTTTCGAGAGCAAAAGTCTTTATGCTTGGGTGCGAGCGAGCGAAATAGTACATTTCGATCTAATCTGAGAAAGTGAAATAGTACATTTTGATAATAGTGTTTTGATACGACGTGCGCAAAGCGAGACTTAGCATACGCTTTGTTGATCGAGCGTGCGCGAAATCGAGCTTTGCGCACGGAGTATCAAAATAGTATTTTCCATACACCGTGCGTTATTTTCATAACACACTCTCTTTGACATCCGCCCTTTTTCGTTTGAAAAACCAAATTTAATAAGGCATACTACGAGCACGTGTAATAAAAAATTCTATGTGCAACACGTTAGATATAGTTACTAATAGCACACTTGGGCGCATGCCGCACTCGCTACGCTCATGCGTCAACTCGCGCCTGCGTGCGCTATTGACAACTATACCTCACTGGTTAAACAACGTACTATTTCAATTATAACAATGGTCATTAACAATTATGGATATTTTTAATAATTTAATATTTTTAATAATTAATATGTAACTCAATTGAACTTCAATTCTTAAAAAAAAACATACTCTTTCGTTTTATATACTTATAATTATTTTATTATTCTTGTTGTATTACAAAGCATCATATAACAACGTTAAAGTTTAATTTTCTCTTCGAATATGCGCATTGTAATTGTCTTGCGTAATAGGTTTTATATACTGTCATAAATCAGTATACTTTCCTTTTTTTGGAATTCTAAATAGTAATGCATATGTTAAGAGTTAATGGGTATCGTTTAGTACACCATTAGGCACGCATGCTTTCTGATAATATTTATGATAATTATAATTATAATAATTCGATATTCAAAAATGCGAAAATATATATTTTGGCAGAAAAAAGTTAGAGTAAAAAAATTTTAACGTTTTTATCGACATAAATATTAATGGCTTCACTTTTTTCAATTTCTTCAGAATATTTAAAATTTTCATATTGGAGCAGTATGTTTTTCTTTTGTTGATTCTGCAAGCTTGCGATTTCTTTTCATTCTAATTAATAAACTTCCGATGCGCATATTTGAAATTCGAATATATTTACGAATCATTCATTGCCGGTCTACTAAATGATACCCACCCCGGTTAATTATATAATCTTTTTAATATCCAATTGTAAATTAATTTATAATATTAAAAATGCATCGGACTAACTAGGAGAGGGTCAGGGTTCCGGATCACGGATTTCGCTCAAACTTTGGAATATATTTTCACATATTAAAATATGAAGAAAACCGAAATTTCAGACCCTAACGCTTTAGAAAACTCAAGATATTCATATTTT
>UELX01003024.1:0-26142 GCA_900480035.1 Eupelmus urozonus
AAGTCGCGAAACTCGCTACGTTTTAAGCTAGCGGCGTTGCCGCTTAGGCTCGCGGCGCGCCTACAGTTTTTTCAGTGCAAACAATACACTCAATACACCCTCCGCAAAAAGCTCCTCTCTCAAATCTCACCTCCAACCCGAACAATTAGAGTAAGCCCGCAACCCACTCATAAATCCGAAAAAAAACGCAAAGAAAAACAGACTATAAGAAGGAGGGATGAAAGGGGGGGAGGAGGTTACAATCGCCAAGCCACGCGACAAAGCTCGCGCGCGCGCGGCCGGCCGCGTTTAAGAGGGATATGCACGATAAATATTAAGGTTCTTATAAAATACAAAGTTCCAGAGAGGAGGAGGGGAGGGCAGAGGGGGGTCGGCCGGCTCGGCACGCTATCGCTTCATTTAAAATGCAAATTTTTTTTCTCTCTCCGTGGACGAGCGTGGCGTGAACGCACGACGTGGCCCGAATCGTTCCAATTACCCTCCGCCGTCGCGGAGACGCCTGAAAGCTCAGTCGCGCGATCGCCACCCGTGCGTCGGCTAGTGTTTTGACGTTGGGACGGAGACAACGAAAATTTTTGGTTTTTTTTTAGTTCGGCCGCTGGATTCGCGCGCGTGATTTTAGTTAGCAAGACGTTATTTGGTCCTGAGGTGGAGTGAAATTTTGTGAAAAAGTTTTTACGGTAAATGTGTGATGGTGGATCAAGGCTAGGTGTTTCTTTGTGGAATGTTTTCTATTTGGTCTGTTTGGTGACTTCGTTTTTGGATGAGGATGAACTTTTGCTTTGAGAGGGTAAGAATTAGATTTGATAAGTAAAAACTAAGAAGCGGTTTTGCGTTTTGAATCCCATGATAAGCGGCAGCTTAGGTATCAAAAAATAATTTTGCTAGATAGATAATACGCGTAGGTAAGTACGTATAAGTATCCCACCGCTAGAAGATTAAAAAACGATATAGAGGAAGTGAAGCGAAACTTTGTTGCCCTCGAATAACTTCGGCCGTTAATTAAAGCCGTAAAATTATTCGCCTTATCCTCTAAAAGCAGCTCCTAAAACAAGAATCTCATTAGAAAATCCGTCGCCAAGCCTCCTCAGCTCTAAAATCCCAATTTTCCAACTCTTAACACCCAGCCGCCTCTCCTATAATTCAATTAATATCATCGTCAATTTTTCACACTCCTCCCGGCTTATACCGAGCCACAAGGCGCAAACGTCGATGCGCGATTTTCATGCAAATAGCTGCGTACGCGCGATGCCGACGATAATGCGCTTATCCACAGCGATCTGAGGATGCCGGCCGCGCGCACTTCCAGGCGACAAAATATTATTAAGTGAGATAAGCCGAGGCCGACGCGTTCCTGAGCGTATATATAGTTGGCGAAAAACGGCAGAACTGGTAGCGGAACCGGGATTTTCCGAGTTTAGCTGCGAGAGATTTCCGCGATCGGAGCTGCAGCTAAATTAGCGATTCTACTATTCGAGAATATAAGCGCTGGACGCGCGCGCGGGGATTAGACGGGCAGAAAATTGCCTTTGGAGAATTTTAATTGTCCGAGGGATAGATTCGAGTTTATGGCGATAAAGGAATGCAGTCGAGCGCTTTTACGTCGCCGGGGATCTTACACAATGCGCGAATCGCGTTTTCCGCTTGGTTTACGAGATAATTCATTTATGCGCCTGGCGACAAAGTCGTAAATTAATTTCCGAATTAAGATATAATTTTCCGCGAGCCGCGCGCGAGAAAACAAGTCCGCAAGCTCATTACGCCCTTAACTCGCATCTAAAATTATCCGGCGAGCGCGCGCTTCCACGCTCAATTAGCGTTAACGGCCCACTAAAAAATTGTATAACGAAAATAAAATCTCGGCAGCCCCCGTCGGTCGAAAAGCAGCGAAAAAACGTCGAATATAAAAATAAAAAAAGTCCGAAAAAAAAACGAGCTGGATTATATCGTTGCCCGCTGGCTCGGCCGCTAATATATTCAGATTTTTATGGCTGTCGGCGTTGTATATCGGACGCGATACACCCCTCGCGGCGCTCTTATATACATGTATATACCAGCCGGCAAGCGGTAGCCCTAATGAATAAACAAAAACTAGATTCCGCGGGCGCGCGCGGCCGCTTTTACACGTAAAAGCGTGACCTTAACGGCCGACCCCCTTTCTTTTTCGTCTCGCTCTTTTCGAGCCGCGCGGACAGAGGACGGATAAAGGAGAGGAGAAATTTTCGTGGGCAGCGATGACGTTTAGTGCCCCCCCAGTGCTTATGCCTGCTTTCTGGAAGCCCGTGAATGTTTAATGAGCGGCCGGTATCGCACATTTTTCATGCGCTGACTCTGCGTGACGCGCGGCCACGCTGGCTTTCGACCTTTTCTGGGGACGACTAACGACTCAATTTGTTCGCTCTTTTATTGCTAATACGTTTGAAGGATCGGCTTTCGGTGCGGATCGAGCAGTGCCTACGGAATCGATAAAACACGCGCGTACGCGATATTAAATAATTATCTCGGATTCCTTAAAAATCGATCATCAGGCACGCTCGGATCGTCCGTAAGTACATTAAAGCGTCAAGCTCGAGCATCTATCAATGAAAGCCGAGCAGTCATGCAACTCTGAAGCGAGCCGTCGCTTGTAAGAACGGCCGGGCAATTCCAGCGCGCTATAAAATTATCGGCAAGGAACAATTAATGTCGCCGCGCGGCGAGAGAGAAAAAAGCCGGACTTGGGGCGGGCAGACGGTATAACTGCGCGAACTTGATAAATAAAGCGCGATCGGCGATCGGGACTCTCTGAGGAAGCCGCCGTCGAAAAATAAGTCGCGCGCGCGGAGGAAGAAACGGAAAAGGGGATGTAGAATGTTTGGTGTGTACGCCGGGGAATGCGAAGCGTCGGCTCTTAATCGTGTGTCTTCTGCGCGCGACAATTTCGAGTTGAGAGTGTGTAGCTCTGGGATGATGGGCGGAGAGTGGATGGCGGCAGGGTGAGTCTGCAAAGTGAGCTTTGAGAGCGGAGTAAAGTCTGGGTAGAGGTTGCTTTTTTGGGTTTGTTAGTACTTTTGTGGTTGAGTTGTTTAAGCTGGATGTGAATGAATTACAAGTTAATTGCAAGAAAAAAATTCGAGAAATTTTTTACATATACTTTTGATGATTAATTTTATTCTTACACGGTTAAAATTTTTTCGTCATTCTATCCATAGTCGACAAAAAACCTTCTTAAAATGCTTTTATTACATACAAAAACTTAACTTTTTTCAACCATGTAAATGTTAGTAAAACCATTCTTTAAAACCTCGAAGCATTAAAATACAAACGCTTACGAACACCATAACGTTGTAGAAGCGGCCTAAATCCTGCGCGAGAATTTACAGGGGCAAAACACGCGGAACGTCGCGCCGCTCCAGATGAAGACGTCAGAGAGTCTCGCGCGCGCGCGCCCCATTTGATTTATAATAATCACTCAATCCTCATTACGGGATACTTCATTGTGCGCCGGCCTCGTGATACGTCTGCAGACGGGCCAAGTCAAAAAAAGAGAGACACGCAGAAACGCGCGGGTGCGTGATGCTTCTTGGATGTGTCTTTTTTTTCTGTCGTAAAAAATAAACGGGAGTCGTGGAATACGTGTTGATATTTTGCGTTTTAGGTAGACTAAAGAGAATCTTGAAGAAATAATTGAATTAATTAAAATTAAAGATTTTATAAACATATAAGTCTGAAAAGTGTACATTTGAAAAAAAATGAAAAAACAAAAAACTAGAACATTTCATTTCTTAATATGATTTACAAAGAGAACCAAATTAGCATAAACGTTACTTTTTCATAAACAACCGATCATAAGCGTAAATTATTACACAGCCCATATCACCTCCTCTAAATCAAAAGCTCAAACCAACAAACCGCACGCTCGATCGAAACAAAAAACCACACACTTAAAAAAAAAAAACTTTCCACTAGCAAAAATAAAAATTGACGCTCTCCCCTCCCCCGGCCAACAAAAATACCGTCCCGACTTGGAGGTCGCGTAATGTGTGTAATAATTAAATCAGATTAGCCGTCGCGCGGCGTCTGTGGTGGCGCGGCAACGGGGTCGCACACACAGCCCCGTATATAAGCAGCCGGTAATGCGGGGGTAAGCATTGGCTGAGCGAGCTTGCAACCGGCCTGAATCCTTCTCTCGGCCATTAAGCCGCCGCGTTGCTGTCGTGCGCGAGGGCGAAAGAAAGCGCAACAGAAAGAAGGAGGGGGGGGGCGAAGAGGGCCGCGCGCTTCGGTAATCGCGCATTAATTTGCATCGCAAACTACACGCCACGCTTCGGCCCTTGTTCTTTTTGCGAGCGTGGCCGCAGAGCGAGCGTGTTATACGGCTTTCTGGATACGGCCTGGAAGTGGACTGCTCGAGCTTTCTGCTTTTTAAGGCCGGCGAGCTTTTCGAGAGTAGAAGGGGTGCTGGGGGTGTTTGGAATATTCTGGTTTTGAAGCTTTGGTAGTTTTGTTTTTGGGTGTGTGGTTTTTAATGACTATTTATTTTGGTCAGAACTGCTTACTTGCCAAAAAACTTTTAATTATAATTCGAATATACCTCTTTTTTCGCGCTCGCTCTATTATAATGACTCTCGCAGGCGTATTAATCAAATAGGCGGAGTCGCGCGTTCACCCCGAGTCCGGGTAATTAATATTACTTTTACTCCGCGCTCGCACTAAATCCCGGATCGTGAATATCTTATACGCTCGTCGGATTCATTTTCAAAATACGCTTGGTAGGCGACTTTTAAACCCGCGCGAAGACACATAAATCAAGCGAAACGCGACGAGCGAATCGAATCTTGATTTAAGGTATATATGATTTTGAAATCCTGCTCGCCGGGAGCAGCACACCTTGAAATTTTCGTTTCTTTCCTCCTCGGTCATAAAATTATTAAAAATTTTCAAACCCAACTCTCGCTTACCCCTCGCAATATTAAACAATCCACAAAAAAAGCCAACCCTCCTCTTCCACATTATCAGGCCGACTTTATCAATCGTAAAAAAAGCAATTCCTCATCAAGCTCGCCGGGATAAAAAAAAAGCGCACGGAAGTTTTCCACGGGCTTGAGTGGAAAAAAATCTCTCGAGTCACGGTGGTGAGCCTGGCGCAGCGTAACACGCGCTTTACCGGCCTTTTCGCGCTTATCGGGCCCCCGGCGGCCGCATACATTTAAGGGTTGCCATGTCAAGTGTCATGCGCGCCCTTTTTGAATACATTTAAATTCATTAGCACGCACGCGCCGCCGCGGCTCAAGCTCGTCACGATTCGTCGCCGAGCGTATATATAATGCGACCATAACGCGATTCCGTATCTTCGGTCGCTTCCTATGATCTTGGAATATTAATGCCAGGAGCTGGGGATTTAACGCGGCTTGAGTCTATAAGCTGGACTCGACTCTGCTTTTATATGTGGGAGAATAATTTGGTGTTTTTGCTGTTACAGTCGGAGCTGGAAGAGTGAGCCAGGATGCCGCATACAGGTAAGAGACACGAGAAGTTTTTTTGCTTTTTAATCGACGTGTTCTGGCGAGCTATTGGTATCGAACTTTAAATCATTTGTAGTATGGATATTTTCTGGTCAGTAAAGATTTTATGTTTAAAGTATTGTAGGATTTTGACCATTCGTTACTTAAATATCACTCGTCTCGATCGCACTGTATTATTCAAATTTATTTATTATAGCTTTAATTAGCATAAAAAACTACCCGTTACTATAAATTCTCGTATGCAAATGCGCGTAGTTTAATTTGTTCGGCAAAAGATTAGCAATGATAAATAATAAGTATAAAAGCAGCGAAAACGCAGGCGCGCGCGATAAATAAAACTTTCATATTTGTAAAATTGATTTATTCGCCGAAGCGCAATATACCGGCTTCAAAACGACTATAACATTTCTCCCCGCAGGCCACGGGGCTTAATTATAAATTTTAATTACGTTTTTATAAGCGCCCACATTAGCCGGTCGCGCGAGCGGCGCGCTAATTCATGCGCTTCGGCGCCGATCGCAAAGGCATAAAAACCGTATCCGAAAGCCTGTAAACACAATAAAAGCCCCGGCAATTTATTATCATCCAGAAACCGAGAGCCGCTAACCGTAAAAACCAGAAGACGGCGCGCACGCTCTCGTCAAGAAATTAGAATAGTACAAACGAAAACGAGTCTATTAAGGCTGCCGATATTCCCTCGCTCCTAAGCTAGCCGTCTAATCGTTATCGTTTAATCGATCGCGCGCTCACCGACAAAATTCGTCTCGCTACCATCGCGAGCGGCGAGATCAGAGGCGATTTCGAGGCCCAAACGAGTCCCGCGCGCGCGCGCGGTAATAAAAATCAAATGCCGACGCGCTTCTTCTTTTCTGTCTTTTTCACGCATCAACGGCCGCTGTGTGGCTGTACGCAGCGCGTGTTGGTACGGGCTGAGTTACGATTTGGAAGGCGCGTTTTGAGACGGCAATTAACGGAGATTTTTATAAGAGAGAATTTTCTAGGAGCTACGAAGGCCGTAAGCTCGTGGAGATATAGGTGCTTTTAATTATGAGTACGTGGACACGCGGTGATTTTGTAATGTATGCCGCGCGTATGGTGAGAATAATGAGGGTTCGGGAAAATCTCATGGTGGTAAACATAGAAGTTTTTTCATTTTTTTATTTTGTATCGTGCGAGGAGCTTTACAGTTACAGGTCGTCATTTTGTTTATGGTACGCATTTGATGTCATTAAGTGAAAATTAAATATACGCGCGGTAACGATCGAGCCGTGATTTGCATAAAAGGCATAAAAATTTTCGTTATTTATTTGAAATTAAGAGTTTCGAAACTTGTGTACTTAACGCATTTTTTATTTTAAGTGGCTGGGATGTATACGTATTACCATATGTTCCTTATACTTTTTTGCTTTTAGTGCTTTCAATACCATTATTAATTTTTCAAACATTATACATGCTAAAGCGCTGGCTTTACTTATAAATTAATTAATAAAATAATCATCAATTAAGCAAGCTATCACCAATATTAGTCACACGCAACAAAATCATCATCCATAAATTATCCATAATCCGCGTGTAATTTAGCATAAGATTATCCCAAAGCCAGACGCATACAACAAAGCAATAACGTAGCTATTTCTCCGCGAATTCGCTTATAAGATTCGCAATCGGCTGACGCAATCGTTAACCCTCACCGCTATTTCAAAAAGATGTGTTATGAGCCTATCACCGCAGCATTTCCTGGAGCGCGAACGATTTTTTTCGAATCGATATATTCCGATTATCGAGGCGCGTCGTAGAGCTGGATCCTTTATTTTCGGCGTGAGAAATTTTTCGCGCCTCGATCGTTAATGTCCTGAGTCAGACATTTTATAGTTCGAGGATACGAGCGGATCGCCGAGCGGAACGTTATTTATCGATCGGGATTTGGGCTTCTCGATGAGAGCTCGTCGACTGTAGGCAAGATTTGTGGGGAAAATGTGAGCCTTTAAAGAAGCTAAACACTCGAAAGATTGCGAATTATCAATTCCCTAACGTAGTATTGCCGATGTTAATTAAAAAGCTCGGAATATACATCGGAACGCACTTAGACGCAGCGCCCGCAATTAAACTTATCCTCGGCGATGAAAAAACTCGATATCGTCTTTAGACGCGTCGGTAAAAAAGCTCGCGGCGCGCGCGTGATTGAGATGTCTTAATTTTTGAGAGCGCAAGCGCAGCCCTTTTATAATTGCGCGTATACATGCGAGAGAAAGAGAGGGAGAGAGTACTGGGAAAAAGTGTTAAAGAAACGATCGGCGCGCTCATAATTTCATAAGAATCAAAATAAACATAAAACGACGTTTTAATAACGGCGAATCATCGGGCGCTGCGCGCGCGCCGCCATAAACCCGACGAACTTCTTGCGTTCCGCGAATGTGAGCGCACTCATCGGCCAGGCTTATAAGGCCTATAAAACTTCCGCTGACGTCGGATATACGTGTTACATCTCGGGCCTGTGATGTTTAATGGCCGATTGCGAGCGATGTGCTACCGATTCTGCTGCGACAGTTGAATTTTCTATCCGGTTTAAGTTTTTGTAAACGATTTTTATTTATTGTTACTGTGTTTTTTGTAAATTTATTGAAACAATGTAAGTTGGATAAAAGACTAAAGTGAAATTTCGTTGATCACTCCGCGACCCTGTAATTTCGCAATCCACCTGTAAAATTACGTAAATACTCACATATTACTTCGCTATCTCCCCAATTTAAAAAAAAAGAAAAAGTAGCCATTCACCCTAAAAAAAAGCCACACCCCAATACCCTCTGCCCACCCCCCTTCTTAACACTCCGTTCGCACCGATAATGAGGCCCATCTCGTCTAAACATACACTGGCATTAGCCAGCATCAGCCAGCTCAGATAAAAATCCACACTCGAAAATTACGTCGCGTGCCTTAGCACTTCACCCTCACTCTCCGACCATCTCCCAACGATAAGCTCCAACTACAGAAGCGCAGGAGGAGCAAACAACAATCGGGAACATCCGTTTAGAACGTTTCGATGCAGGTAGACGCAGGTGCGGCTAGATGCGCGCGCCGGCCTAAAAGGGCGGGTCTCGGGCCCGATAGCAATCGGGCCCGTATTAGCTCGCTAATTTCCGAGGGGCCGGCGCGTTTTTAGGCCGGCTTGCGCGACAATCGCGCGCAAATTGTGCGCGCGCCCTCATCTTGATTTCGCGCGCTAATTTCTGATTTTTTTATCTGGCTTAAGCGGCGGCCGTTAGCCCCTCTTTTCTACACTTGTAATTTTGTTTGCGTTGCAAGCGCGTACGCACGCAAGTGGCTTGGCGAGATATCATCGCGGCTATTGTGTTCCGTTCTTTGGCAGAAGTAGATTTTAAGCGCTGGATATTGGTTTGTTTTAGGGAGTGTTTGCGGGTTTACGTAAGTTTCTAGTTTCAGGTGAAATTTCAATAAGTAAATTATTCATTTATTTTTAAAAACAGCGATAGTTTCATAAACTGACTGCGATCACTTTAAAAAGCTGATGGTAACTATGCGCAGGGAACAACCTAATCACTAAATAATTTTTCTCAGCACAATCGACAAACGTACCAAGCTTAAATTTCGCAAAATCGAATTAACAAGAACACTCGGTACCTCAGAAGCAAAACTTTCTTAAAATTTCACATATTTTTAAAATTATTATATTCGCCGCTCTTAAATTACAGCCCTCGCCATTCCCCCGATTAATATCTCCGGAAATCACGAGTCTTGCATTGTAATCCTTTCGAAACGCTGCGCAATTAGCAAAGGTGTCTCTCTCCCGCCGATCCCGTGATGCACCTGATCACGGCAGCACAGCAGAGCCCGTTACTTTTTTGCCGTAATAATAATTTAGAAGGCCACGCGTGCGTCGCTTTGCCGCAGGATGAGCCGGGTGGGCCGGCGCGTTCGCGCTTCTTTTCGATTTTCTTGCCGCGATTCCGGCTGCTTTTTTTCCCCGGCGGTGGTGGTCGAATTTGCGGCGCGCGCGCGCGCCGGCAAAAAGCGCCAGATCGCTAGGATTCGGATGGGGTTTTGATGCCGCGGCACGCGAGCTGGGAAGGATAAAGGCGAGATCCTCGCTTCTGTAATTGAAAGGAGAGCATTTTTTTGTTTCTCGAATCGAGGCGAGCTTTGTAATTCCGCTTTTTTTCGGCAGTCATTTGAAGCCTCGCGCAGGCGCAAAAACTATCGTAATTAAGAGTTGGAGTTTATTAAATTTATCAAGATCGGTTGTATAATATCATATTTTTCGTGCGAACTAAAAAATGAACGTTCGCACTGCAAACTCGAATTCGCAATTTCAATTAGCAATAACCAACGCATTAATAAACATTGACAATTAATTTAAAGCGCCGAAAAGCTTCCGAGAAATCCTCGCAAACGTCTTAATCAAACCCGCGAGCGAGTCGCGCAAAAAGCCGGGTTATCAAATTACAAATAATTAAGCCTCGGCGGTGCAAAAAGTCCCTCGGCTGATTAAAATCGGCAGGATTTCTTATATATGGATCGGCTCCTCTGATTGAGCATATAAAAATCGGCGCCCTTTTCGGGGGTACGTTCCGCATCGGGAATCCGCGGCGCGACGCGCGTAATTGAGTTAATGACGTTATTAGCGGCGCGGACGGATAATTAGCCCTGGCGCATAGCGCCGAAAACGCAAAGACGCGCGTGCGAGTATGAGCGGAATGAGAGAAAAATGTTGCGACCTTTTTGAAAGTTATACCGGCCCATTAAGCGCGGAATTGTGGGGTATAGAGGGCGCCTCGGATATTTTGTGGACCGTTACGAGAAGCGCGATTTGTTGTGATGTCGACGGTGGAATTGTGTTGTGAGGAGTGGAATTTTTTTATTTGCGATGCGGTTTGTAAAGAGAGAAATTCAGCTAATATTGACTTTTTTGGTAATGGATAGTCGGGTGATGTTTTATGATAGAAGATTTTTATTTCTTAACAATTGAGTCAGAACGTAATACTCTTTATGTCGACAAAATCAAAACAACGTTAAATTATATTCAGTTTTAATTAAATTGTCTGAAATAAATGAAATAAATTGTTTATTTCTACGATGCATTCTGCAACAAATATTTCAAAATCACCGCAAACATAAAACATCTTTAGAGTACAACCGATCTTGCACAAACCTTTACGCAAACGCCTCTCCAGCAAGCAACATCGCATCAAAATCTTATTAAACCCCTCGATACCACTTTGCTCTTTCATCCTCTAATGACGTTCCGCGTGTTCTTCATACAAAAGCATTCCTCGAAACTGAAAATAAAAAAAAAATCCCCGCAAATGTCTCACCCTCGAGCTATACGAAACGGCAATAATCCTCAACTCTTTCCTCCTCTCTTTCTCTCCCTTTCGCCGAAGCCAAAAGAACGATGCTCCATGCTTCCGATCTACCTTCATCCTCATAATGGGTATACAGATACGGAACCTTCCTTCAGCCCAGCTCTGCATGACCAGAAGTCTGCAGTAACTATAACAAGCCACGCGCGTCTATATCCGTCAAATTCGTCGCGCCTCTAACCGACGATCCACATCAACCTCTAACTAGCCTTTTTCCATCCTCTCGCCTTTGACATTTCAGCCGCGGCCCATCCTCTATAATAGCTTCGGCAGGTGAAAAGTCTCTCTCCGCTAGACGCGCGCGAGCGCTCGTAAAGTTCTGCTCGTTTCGCAAGAAGCAATTTCGAGAGGACGTCTAGGAGAGGGGCCTTTTAGAAGCGCGAACTTTCCTGTCCCCTTCGGATACTAATTGCACGTCTATGCCAACTCGCGCGCGCGCACGCGAGACCGAGATCTTCGAGGATCATTAGACGAGAGCACCTGCGCGAGCGGCCGCTTGAGGATACTAATGTCACAGAGTGCACCGCTGTGACGTTAAGGTAGCTAAAGCGAGCGGGGACGTTTATTAAGGAGGTGGATGTAGTTGGACTTACGGTGACGAGGTGGTTGCGTTTACGTGGAATATGTGGATGAGCGGCCGGACTTCCTGGGTGAGTTTTTCAGGGGAGCTGGGGTGTGGATATGGTGGGGTTTATGTAGGGTTTTCAGGTGGATTTGGTAGGGTTTGGTTTTGGTTTGGGCTTTCGAGGAGCTACCGCAAAGTGCTTTCGGAGAAAAATGCGATTAATGTGGATATTTTTTTTTTTTTTTTTTTAAATTTGAATCGCCTAGTAATGAATTTCAAAATGACAAATTTCAATCCGATATTTGCGTGAAAATATATTTATCCCCAACAATTATAGTATAAATTAACTACAAATAGGTGATAAGACTGTATAAATTGTAGACGATATTACGGAACTATAAAAATAGATAATCTTTGACGATTCCCGTTAGAAACGAGAAATAAAATATATCTCGTTAGTACATACTCGTAAACAGACTTCCTCTAACCAGAGTAAATCTTATTATTAACCATAGAACCTCCTTACATCATAAAACTCATTAACCTCCACAAAAATTCATCCATCCGTCGCAACCACTAAAACAAATCCAACAAATCAAAGAAAAATCGTCCCCACTTCCTAAAAAAACAGAACCACAACTATCCACCTTCTCCTATCTCCTTACCCACATACAAAAAAAAAATCCAAACAATATTCCAAACCGATCCAGCCCCGACGATCTCGCAGTAGCTCGCCATAGTTTCAACTTTTAACTCCCGGCCGATAACTCGCGAAATTACGAGCCCGCGGCTTTTACAGCACGTCCGAAATTACGAATAATTGCATTGGCGGCCAATTGCCGCAGTAAACATTAGGCCAGGCGCGCGCGCGCGCGTGCGAAAACGAAAAATCGGTTACTGCCTAATTAGGCGCGCTCGTATAAGCGAGGAAAATTTTCACGCGCCTCGGCGAGATTTTCAAGGTAGCTCGGGAACGAGGAAGTGGAGGATGGCTCGCGCGCCGCGATTGACATGAGGCGAGCGAATGCGTTTAGGTGGGTATGTAGTTAGGTGTTCGCGTTAAAGGATTAGCTTTGTTGTTTATGAGCTGGGACGCTAATTGAGCCTGCGGAGCGGTGTAAATTATTGGCGATTAAATGGTTTGAATTTGTCGGTTAGAGGGCGATGCGGGATGGGTTTAATTTAAGTGTTTTGCTGTCTAGATGTGAGGTGAGGTAAGGGATATGTGTCTGCAGTAATTTTATTTAGAATATATGATATATTTTCAAAACACCTTTTTGTCAAAGGAAACTTACGTGATATGAAACAGATCATTTCTAATGATCAATAATATAATCCAGCTTCCTTTAGTAAGGCCTAATTTCTATAACTTCAAGTGAGGTTTTAAAAGAATCGTATACAACTACTATAAATGTATAATTAATAAAACTATTCGTACGGAGATCCTATTAAATTTTTTATATTACACATCATTTGTCAAAATTAAATTGAAATTAAGAAATCTGAAAAAGCTCGCCAGGCCGCATAATCGAAAGCCCACTTTTACGCATACACACAGATCAGATCGTCCAACTATCGCACTAAATTTCAGGTCAAGCTGGAGTGAATCAATTGGGCGGGGTCTTCGTGAACGGACGGCCACTTCCAGACTGCGTGCGGCAAAAAATCGTCCAGCTTGCCCTGGTGGGCGTGCGGCCCTGCGACATATCGCGCCAGCTCCTCGTCTCCCACGGCTGCGTGTCCAAGATACTTACGAGGTTCTACGAAACGGGAAGCATCAGGCCAGGCAGCATCGGCGGCAGCAAGACCAAGGTAATTAGTCTTATATATTCGTCTGCGCGTTACATTTTTTTTCTTTTTACGCATTTCACTTTATTAACGATTTTATCGCTTGATGCATATTTTTCGCGGGTTTGGCAGTCGTTGTCTGGGCTTTAGTGATGAAAGGCTTGTTTTATTTTTAGCGTGCGGAGTATTGTTTGAATTTGAAAGTATGATTAAAAGTATTGATTCCTTTCATTGACGCTATCGATAAAACTCGAAGGTTTTTTCAGCGCGCATGCATACTGTGTAGTTGGAGTTTACGTTCACTCTGACGTGAATGAAAATAATTTTAATTACGCTTATGAAATGAAACTTAGATTTCACATGTAATCTGTAATACTCATAAAAGCAATCTTAAAATTTATCCAGCACTATGCATAAACCCTCGTAAAAAGGAATAGAAAAAACCTATAATAAAGATCATTAAAATTAATTGACATACCGCGCTGTCCACTATTTCAATATCGCGACTACAGCAGCTTTCATTGTTTGTCCCTCTATATAAGACATAAAAGTCGGGCGATACAACGACCTCCGAAGGCCTCCCAACCTTACCGAAAAATAAAAGAGAAAAATGAAGCTCCGCAACCTTCGGCTGCCGAGCGATACTCTCCGCTCATTTCCCACAGGCTTCACACCTCATTGTCGGCTAGAAAAATCCACGTCGTCTAACTAGGCTCGAAAATCCCGACTGGAAACAGGGCCATCATCGACGAGCCGCCGCGTAAACACAATCCATACACACACTCGACTGCTTTCTCTCTCTCTCTCTTTTTCCAATTATGCAAATGTCCCTGGAGCTTGAAAAAGCGCGGCGAGCGAGGGAAGTGCGAAAAAAAGTTTGCGTGCCAACGAGAGAGCCATGAAAAATCCCTCTCTCTCTCTCTTGGTCTCTTTAAACAAGCGCAGGACACAAAAAAGGCCTCGACGGCTCTCGCAGCTTTTTCTTCCCTCCTCGGCTACATACAACGCGATGATCTTGGCTTTAGTATTTCGCCTCGCTCCTGAAGGTTTATTGCCGTAATAATTGGCGCGTTAAAGATATATTTTTTAAAGGTACACCAGCTCTCTCTCTCTCTCTCTCGAACTCCACACCTATACCGGAGCGTTGCCGATGAGATTTTAAGTGAAGGCTCATGGACCGTAGCGCGGAACTCGCGCGCCGCACAGCGCAATTATCCAAACACCTTGACTCTCACCTCTCCCTCCCTCTATATACATGCGCGCGTATAACTGATTAGCATAATTTCTTGGGACGGAGGGGGGCTTCGAAATGCACCGGTTAACGGGCCCCGCACGTGCTCGCGCCGCGAGGTGCCAACTGCCCTATTAAACGATAATCTTATCGGTTTTCTTAATTGCCGATGCGCGCTTGTTGAGGAGACCGGACAATTTCTCTTTTGCCTCGGACGAAATTACAGGGCTGCTGCGCGGCCGGAGCGCACTTTGGCTGAAATATTTGGATTTGGCGCGCTTGGCGAAATTGAGGAACGCGCAAAAAAATCAGGGTAGACAGAAGCGCGGAGGGTACTTATGCTCGGTCTTTTTATAAGTATTTTATGGTAATGCGAGAGAGGCTGGCTCTTTTGCGCGCGACGATTTTTATGAAATTTTAGTGCCACTCGCGATCGAGACTTTTTTTTTTACAAGTTCGCCAAATCCGTAGCTTGAGGCTGGGATTTTTTCGTGGAACGCGTTCCGGGAATCGATGATGAAGTAAGGAACGAGCGGAACTGCTGAAGGAAATTTGCTTTTGAGTTTTCGAGCTGTGGAAAGTTGAATTTAATATTGGTTTACTGTAACTTTAGTAATAAATATGAAACATTCGAATCGCATGAAAAGAGTTTAGATCTCTTTTTAATCTTTCATTTACTGATGTACTAGTTTTTACAAGATTACTAACATCACGCGTTGGGTGTTGAAGAATTCAACGTTATTCCACATCCCTCGTCCTTTTCCGTGAAACAAACCGCACAAAACTAACTCCACAACCTCAGCAGTCTCAACTATTAAACCATTCAGCGAACAACATCAAAAACACTCCAAAAACCATCACCCCCACAAAAACTAGACCATCATCAGATAAAAAAAAAGGCACAAACGAACATAACAACCTCCCCGATCGCACGCGAGTCGCAATCTCCGCGCCGAGAGTTCAGCCGCTCTCGACGTCGATAACCCAAGCATGCATATTAATCATAGAATTACGTATCGTCCCATCATCTACACGTGTTCCACTACTACTACTCTCTTCCTCTCTCACACGCATCTACATCGACACTAGCAGCAGCTACACACATAAGCAAAGCCGGCAGCGCATCGAGAGCTCGCGTAACGTTTCCGCGGCACGTACACGTATATACGCGGGTAATGAGTCGCGGGCACGACAGGTCGAAAATCGTCTTATGAAATATGCAAGCGCGCCGAGCGCGTAAACGCCGCGAGCCCTGGCAAATTGACCGTGTGCGTTATGTTATACGTATCGTGCCTCCTTCCCCCCCTCTCTAAATGACTCGTGATGATTTTCTCCTCTCCGTGTGTGTGTGTGTGTGTTGGTGAGACCGAAGCGCAGTGCAAGAGAGCTTTTTTTTTCTCTTTCGCGGGTATGATTTGTCATTTGCATAAGTATACGAGCTGTATCGCGAGAGGCGGAGCTCGCTCCGATCATTGGCATACAAAATTTATGTTTTTTCGAGGCATATGAGTGACGCGTGATGAGGGTGAGTATAGCCTCCTGGAGGTGTATACGCGGACTACTCCGTTGCGCGTAATGCCGGTAGCTTTTACAAAGTTGCATCGCCGCTGAGAGAATTTCAATATAAATAAGACGCGCTTCACGGGCGTTTTAAAAGAATTCGATATTCCCGATATACCGGCGCGCGGAAGCTAGCAATTTGAGGAGGAGTTTCGAAGCGACGACGCGGAATTTGCCAGGACAAAAAGCGCGACCGAGCGCGAAAAAAGCTCGAGCCGCTTTTTTTTCCTCCCTTCGGAAACACAGTGTTTTTGCGTAGCCTCTAGCGCCTCGCGGCTGTATATAGTCGCTCGGCCGAGTGGCTCGGCGAAACAACAGACTCGCCTATCGTGCAATTAAGATCTCCGGTTTTCCGGCGTCTGTTTACATTTCGATGCATGATTTAACGCGCGACAACGGGACGGAACAAAACGATTGCGCGCGCGACGCTCGCGTACTTGAACGAGTTCCCTTTTGTGCGCTAGATCGATTTCCGCTATCGATTCTTTATGCTCTTGCCCCTTTCCCGCTGTTCGCGTAAACATTTCTTTGTAAACTCGTGGTTTTTTGTTGTGCTGAGAGGTATTGGAAAATGTTTTGCTTCTTGCATATGTTTAAGGATCGTCCTCTTCTGATTTCAATACTTAATTATGCAAACAGTCGAAATCGAAGTAATGAGATTAATTTTCAGTGTTCACGCCCGCGCCGTAAAATAATCGACAAGCCCTGTACGTGAAAAACCAGCGGATGAGTTCGCAGCTACGGCTCCCTCATACGCAACTGTCCCCGAAAAGAAGCCGGCGTTCCGCCCACTCTTCGAGCCGCGCTCAAGCGCGCATTAACCATCCATATATATACGTTAGCTATAGGCCAAGAACGTGGAAATTATTTCGTCCTAATCAACAAGCCGCATCTTCCCGTCGCTTAATGCCTATCAGCGAGCGAGGCGGTTCCGTGCGACCGTTTTTATTTTTTCGTCCTCGACCCCCTCCCCACTTGCGGCAATATAGAAAATGACAGTTTGCTCGGCACATTACCACGCCAGTAGGATCAGCCACTAACGCAGTCCGTCGGCTCAGGTGTAAACGCTCGAAAACCGAGAGAACGAGCTGGCGATCTCGCGGCGATAGCGACGCTCGGCTGGTTAAAAAAAAAAGGCGACTCGAGCTTTTCGTCACATCTGCGACAGTGGCTCTCAAATCATCGGCCCCGCGGCGAGAGCTTCGGGCTCGTTTCTCGCCGATCTAAATTGCAAATGAGGGATGTAATGCCCGTGCGAGCGCTAATGTTATGCTAACGCGGCTACCTTTATATAATGGCTGGTTTGGTTACGCGCACGGATTTTCTGGAGATCGAGAGGGAGATCCCCGAGAGCTGGAGGCCCTGTCTTGCTGTGTACAGTGTGAAAGTTTACTTATGTGTGCTTTTTCGAGAGGCGGCCTGGTCATGCGAATATCTAAGTAGGCCGGAAGAAGAAGTTGCTCTGAGGGGGATTACTGATGTTTTAAGTACTTTCTTCGACCTCCCGCCAACTGTTTTTCTTTAAAATTTTGAAGCTCTCTTATTATGACATGTTTTTCTGGAATTTCATAAAATTAAGGAACGTTTTTGATCATTTTACAGAATATTCTTTTACGACTCAAGTATAAAATTATTCACATAATCAACCAAGTAAAACAAAAAAACTTCAAGAATTCCAAAAAAACCATTGAACCCAAAAGCATCCACTCAAAGAACCCCTGATGGCCTCAAAACGGCAACGTTCACGGGAAGAAGACGAAGGGGCCTCGTCCCATCCGGCTCTCATCATCACTCGGCCCGATCGCCGGCTAATAGTTTCGTCGAGCTAAAGCGGGGGTGAGGGACGACGAGCGGGTTACACGAGCGCACATAATAGAAGCGCGCAGTACAGAGCGCTAACGGCCCATGCAGTCTGTCCGATCGCGTGTATATAAGCGAGGGCCGCTCGGGGTAATAGCGGTAGCATCTCAGATACGAATCTGACACTTCCGTCGCCGAGCGCGAAACAATTATTATCGGCCCTCTCGTCCTGCGCGCGGCTCGCCTAATGCCTAAGGCAGCTCCTCTCTGCTAATGTTCGTAAGTGTGGACGAGAGCGGGGGGGTTGAATTTGGGGGGGCCGACATCTGCTGCTGGGTGCAGTATAAACGGCAGATAAGGCGGCGAGCGGCGAGCGGAGGCAGGTTGACCGAGTGACTCTCCGAGGTAATTAGAGAGAGGAGGGGAAGGTAGAGAGGGAACACGAGGCAGTGGGAACGAGTGATAAGGGATGAGCATCGGGGTGCTTAAGGATGAGGTACACGGGTGTGTACTGAGCTGGGAGAGCCGAGCTAGTTGAGAGGAGAGCTGCTCAGTAGGTGGATTGGCGGAAGTGCTTTAGATTGTACTGGACGGTATAGGGTGACAGGTTATTGAGTTCAACTTTGGGAAACTTGGTGACACTTGGTTTTTTAGGAAATTATCAGTTAAATAGTAAAAGTTCATTATTAATAACGTATGTAGGCAAAATTAAATAGATAGTAATTGGGAAATACTCGATACTAATAATTATTCTATAGATAATGAAATTTCCGAATTTTAAGCCTTTAATAAATTAAATTTTAAATTAGAAACATTTTTTTAAAGATACCTAAATAACAAATATATCCCTGGTAAAAAATTGACCATATTCTGGGCAGAATTTATGCTCAACGAACGTTAAAATGACATTTATCTAGAAATTCTATTCAAAGCATTTTCAGAGTTTTTACATATGTGTCATTTTAAGATTTGTTGGCCAGCAATTCTGCCCAGAATCTGGTGAATTTTCTACCAGCGTATTAATTAAAACATTTACAACGTTAAATTAATAAAAAAACCTGAAAAATATGCATCAAAAGCAGAAAGAAACAAAACATCGCGACATCCTCACAACAACCTACCCCCAGCCCAACCCCAACAAGTTAAAAAAAAAAATGCCGTCTGTGTACGATGTGTTTTTCGTTTTGATTGTCAAAAGGGCGACTGTTTGCAGCAAGTGGCGACGCCGAGCGTGGTGAAGAAGATCCTGCGGATGAAGCAGGAGCAGCCGACGATGTTCGCCTGGGAGATAAGGGAGCAGCTGGCGAGGCAGGGCGCCTGCGATCCACAGAGCCTGCCCTCCGTCTCCTCGGTCAATAGAATTCTGAGGGGCGGCGGCCTGCAGAGCGAGCATCAGGCCGGCCCGGGACCTGGCGCCACCCACGCCGGCATCGAGGCGGCCGCCTCCATTGCGGCTTATCAGCCTCAGATTACGGCAGCCGTTGCCTCCGTTGGAGGTCAGTTTCTTTATTTACTTTGCGATTACTTGTAAGCGGAATAAAATGAAAATAAAAAAAATAGATTAATTTATTATTGAGAGAAGTTGTATCGATAAATTTTCAAATGCACATACGTAGGGATAAATTTTCGGAAAAATTACGATACTGCAACAAAAAAGTTGACACGGACTGGAAAAGTCTAAAAGTTACTGTACAGATAATTTTACTGCACTTGTTTCGAAAAATGTAATGTCTTAGAAAAATACTATACTGTCTTAAAAATTTTCTTATAAAGCATAGCAGTATTGTACTTATTCAAAAGATTCTTTCGTTAGTGCATTCGCGATTTGCCCACGAAGATTGTAATATTATTTATTTTCTAAACACTACACTATTTAAGAGAATAATGGAGTGTCTATATGCGATTACAATACCTTAGAATGCCTTATAAGTCATGCTATATACTGACTTGTATTTCAATTTAATGGTATAACAACGGGCCAGTTAATTTGCAGTCATATGTTTACATTCGTCAAGTACAACTCATTTAAAGCAATTGTCACATAGCTAAAAGCATAATGTAATTGAATAATATCACAATTTATTGATATCTTCAATTGATTAGCAGATTTCCCATAATATTTTTAAGGCTCGGTAAAACGGTAGAATAGTTACTTACGACACAAGTGCGGTAAAGTGATTTTAACCTCGTGTGGACATTTAGGCACGAGTGCGAAAAGTTTACACGAGATTAAAATCTACACTTTATCGCCCATGTATCGTACATAATTTTTTCACACGATGTGCGGAAAGCTTGTTTTAACGCACGCGTTTTCGACCGAGCGTGCCGGAAAACAAACTTTCTGCACGTTGTGGGGAAACATAATAAACGTTTAGTTATCTGCAAATGCTTTAACAACCACGGGAACCCAAAGTTTCCGAAACTAATTTGTAGAATTGTCTAAAATTCAAATTGAACACTATTGACAATGTACAATAGAAAATTTCAAAAAAATTTTCTTGAAATTTTTTCTGCTATAGAAATTATTTAGTAAAATTATAAGAACCGTTTAATAAGCCTTAAAACTAATCATTCTCATGTTTTTGAATATAGCTTATTACTCGCTCTTCTCTACCATTATAAATTTAACAATAAAGTATAAAATGGTTCCTAGCATAATTAAGCTCAAGAAAAAAATCATTGAAGTAGCAATAAATATTATCCATGCACACTTACATTGTAATAAAGAAATTTCAACTCAAATATTCCGTTATTCTCCACTCTCTTCTGCAATAATTGCCAACCGACTTTTAAGCGCATTACCGCGTCCTTCTCGTAAAAAAGGCTCTTCCTCCCCCGTAAACAAAAAAAATGACAATCTTCTTCCGACATTGATTTATGAGACTAATCTACAGCGCGGCTCGAGCGACGCGCCCCAGTCTCGTTCGCACCTCCGCAAAACTCATTATCTCCATCCCGGAATCTCCGAGATCGCGACAGCTGCGTCGAAATCGCGCATTCTGCAAATGCAGAAAGAAGAAGAAGCGAAGTCCTGTGCATATAAAAGCCAAATTCGCGAACGGCTTCTTACCTCTTAGATAATTTTGGGCGAACTAATGGGCCAATTCTCGCGCGCTCCTAAACACACCTGCGTTCGATGCGCTTTTTTTCGAAAATTTCTAAAGGCCGCGCGTGAAAAATTAAGCCGTCTGACATCCGGAGAACACGCGAACACGCGCTGATACGAGATCGTGTGTAAATTGCTCATTTTGTCGAGGATGACGACTCTGTTAGAGCTAGTAGCTTATCGTGTTTGGGAGATGCGATAGTGATCGTTTTTCGTTCAGCTCTTAGGAGAAAAAAATATTAATTGCACCGACTAACAAACGAATCGTTAGAGGATTAGCTAATGGCAAAACGTGGCTTTATTACGTTGACTTGTTTTTAATATTTTTTCGGAGAATAGGTGAAGCGATAAATACAATGACAAATAGATCAAATAGTGCAAGAGCATTTATAATCGATAAATCAGCTCTGGTTCCCTATTTTTTAGATTTTTTGCTTAATTAAAACTAATAATTATTAGTCTTACAATTAATCTGATAATTTTTTTGGCTATTTTATAGCAATTTTAAGGTAGCTCAGTTCATTTTAAGATAATTAAAAATAAAACATGCATCATATGGTCTCGACAGGCTCTATATAATGTAAATAATTTAAATAAAAGTCAATGCATAATCCAATTCTGATATTTGCAGATCCCTTAATGAGAGCAGACTACCAATATTTCTGCCCTGGATCGCTAGGACCGCTGAACGTTTCGTCAGCGCCCAGCGGGGCACAGAGCTCAGCAGCCTGGAACTCCAGCTTCTATTCGTCGCTCTACCAAGCAACCACTCTCCACTTACAAAACGGAGCCCAGTAAGTTCTTCCCTGAATTTTCATCCCCCAAAATACCAAAATAAAATTATCTTCAAACATAACCTCAATAATAAACCTTCTTTACCATCACCAGGTCACTGGACTCGGAGCGCCTGGGCGACGGCCAGGAGTCACAATCCCAAACAGCCACCGAACTGAAATCAAGCTCGAGCTCGATGGCCGGCAGCGAGGACTCGCTCGACAAAAGCGACCTCGAGGACGGACTCCAGGCCTACTCGAGCTCGAAAACCTACCAAAGAAGCCCGACGACGATCATCGAGCTGGGCAGCAAGCGCAGCGCCTTCATGCGCCACAATCCCAGCAAAAACAACAGTAGTAGCAGTAGCCTCGGCTCGCCGACTCAATCAGCCAGCACGACGAGGGCCGAGAGCGAATCCGGCAACTCGCAGCAGCAGCAGCAGCAGCAGCAGCCGAGGAAGCGAAATCCGTACTCGATAGAGGAGCTGCTGAAAAAGGACGAGGGCAGGACGAGCTCGAAAAGGCCAAGGCTGCTCGTGGACACGGGCGTCGTGCAGCCCTGCGGCATCATCGTCGGCAAGGACGTTTGAAGGGCTGAGAGCGAGCTGCGGTTATGATATATGATGTATATTAGTGTTGTAGTTTTGCGGCCAGTGGCGAAGCGGATGTAATCGACGGGAGATTACTGTGTGGATGGATGGATGAGTGGGAGTACGTTGAGAGCGAGGAACGTTCCGGTTCTCATTTTAATTATGGAGTTTGATTTGGAATTTTCTTTTTTTTCTTTTAGATGTTGACAGGGGTTTGTACGATAAAATCAAACGCGGTGACTTAAAAAGTGGTCTGTGTGGATCGCCTTAAAGCTCAAAAGTAAATCTCATCTCTATCGAAAAGAGAGTTAATCAGCTGTTTGAGTATTTCTTCTCATTATAGTTTTATTAAAATCTTTTAAAAATTTTACAATATTGTAAGGGTCAACAAATAAAACTTTTCGGCTATCTCGAGCGTAGAACTTGTTATAACGAGCTCTCAAATATTGGAACTTAGTTATTTTTACTCGAACTGCACCGAGTGGGGTGTGCTTAGCAAAGAATTCAACGCCCCTGGGTGGTGTCTGAAAATGAAAAGCCATGACATTCCGCTTGCTAAACACTTCATTTGAGCCATCGAAAGATTGGAATTCAACAATACTCAGGGTCTTTAAGTTCTCCCGAATCCCCAAGCCAATCTCAGTTGTCCAACAATGGATAGGTTGAATTGAATATTCTTTAGTTAAATTTCATCTTTGAGAAAGCCGAAAAGCCCAAAGTATGAATTTTACAATAGTTTTAAAAACTAATTGATAATAAATTAATGCTGTTCATAGTATTAGCTTAATGCCTTTAAATTAAAATAAATTTTTAAAAAACTTTTAAAATATATATTCGACAACATATTCAATGTGAAATACTAATTAAGTATTCAGAAGTTTTAAGAAATTATCAATCATTAAAAAAGATTATATTTATGTCTCTTCGACGCCCGCAACGTTTTCCATATGTCACAGTCTACTTAAAATCTGTCAAACTTCATTATATACATTGTACGAACAGCATTGCAAAAGAAATGCGTCAAGAGATGCCGGAATTGTACTTTCAAACGTCTCTTCGATAATACCAGCTTGTATTTTATTTATTTATTTTATTTATTCTAAGCTGGTGCGAGCGTTCATATTTTAAATATGTAAAAATTAATGATTAGCGAAACAATTGAACTTTTAATTATGAGCAAATCAGTATCGTGTTAAAGCTAATTATACCGCAACGTAGCTGGCGATCGAGAAGCTATAAGAAAAATTCAGCGAAATCTATAAATATTAAGGAATGCCCATCGCCACTTAATTTATTTCTTAGAATACGAAATCGCCCTCCCTTATCTCATATCTATAGCTGTAAATCACAAAGTTATGCAGTAGTGTATAGGTGTAACGATACCGTGGAGCAAGAGTGACGATTTAAAAAGCTCGAAAAAGTCGTAAAACCTACGCAAACTCGCGCGCAAGCGCAATAAAGCGATAAAAAGTGCAGATGAATGTGTGTATATGTGTGTGCGCGCGTACGTGTGTGTATAGCTCCTCTTCTCTCTGTCACCTTTTGGACAAGCCCCGATTATCGCGCGCAGCGTAGACAGCGCACAAACGAGAAATGCCGAGCACAAAAAATAAAAAGAAAGAAGCCTCGATCGAGCGTTCTTATATATACGTATGATCACCATGTAACGCGGGCCCTAAACTTGCTCGCGCTTCTTTAAATTACTAATGGAGCTCGATTCTGTTAGGTAAGCGCAGAAAATTAGTCGTGCCGGAGCGCTGCGTTTTTTTTTTTAAATGCGATATAGGTGTCTGATTATTTTATGGACGTTGTAAAGTGCAGGAACGCGAAGAGGAGCAAAGAGCGAAGAAGCTAAGCGTTATGCGCTTCCGGCTACCTGTGGCTTCTCACTGAGGAGCCAGTGATTCGATCCAATTTGCAGTTGTACTTATTACACGCTGCCCAGACTCGTGATACGATTAGATACTTTTGCATAATTTTAAATTTTAATTGCGTTGCTACTACAGTCGTCGGAAATATTATATTTCGGAAAATAATCGAAAAAAAATTTTTTTTAATTTTCAAATGGTACAAATTTTTTTCTTTGTATATTTAAAATTATGAAAAAGTATTTGAAACATTGCTGTAATTTAAACATTTACTCAGCACTGCAGTATTCTAATTTTATTTTTTCCAAAATAATTTAAAATACTTATAAGTGAATTTTTTTTCATTTTAAGTCGATATGTGAATGCATAAGTAGATTTATAGAAGATAAACAAAGTAAAAGTGGCTAATGTTTTAACGTTAAGGCTGATAGTTTAGATATTAAATGAGAAAAAAAATTCACTGACAGTATTTTAAAATTACAAAAATTTATTTTAATTTTTGTCAATTTGGAGGGGCTAAGAGGGCTTGAAAAAAATTTTAACTCCAAGTTTTTTATTTTAGCTACGATCCATTGGTTTGTTATACTAACCTTATCAGACTCTAAGAATTATGTTATTTTTAAAAAGTTCCAAGCCAACAAAATATCGCTAAAATAAAAAGTTTGGAGTACTTATATTCTTTTCATATCATATTGACCCCGCCAGATCGACAAAAATTGAACCTAAATCCACAAACAACGGAGAGTGTCATCTATGAGTTTTGAAATTACTGTTATTTAAGCCATAATTGCGTGCCATTGAGTGTTTATTAAACGCACGAGGCCATTGTTAATAAACAATAAATAATATTTTTCATTTTCTTTTACTGTTATTACTTACAAAATAAGCAAAATTATCCAGTTTTGATTTTAATTCATCGAAAATAAACTGACAATGTAGTGATTTCACGAGATAGAACATTAAAAATACTCATAATAAAGGTATCGTGTATCATATTATTAAATATACTAGTCAAAAGACAAAATATTCTATTACTTTATTTCTTATTGAAATATAAATTCATTGCGCCTTTAAATGTAGTAGAGAATACATGAGTGCATGATTGGTTGCATACTTTAAAGAGTCGATAATACAGAAATCCTTTAATATCTTTTCTGAGTATTATTAAACCAGATGTGCATTTAATGATCAAAACGTAGTCATAATGGAGAAAACATTGCTTATAAAATTTAATAGTTAAACTTCATAATTTAAAATAGTTACAGTACTAGTTTAATTATAGCGACATTGACAAATTACACATTTCGAATGATACTTTCTGTGTAAAAGTTACGGAGTAAATCCAGGTCAAAATTTACTTTATTTGTATTACTTGTTTATAAAAATCAATATTTTTTATTAATTTTTTTAAAAGTATTGATTTTAATAATTTTGTATCAAATGTAATAAAATTACATTATTTTCTTTAAATGTATTGTAGGAGGAACTATAGCTGCACTCTAAACTCTACAGAATGAAATCTATATGTAAAATGTTTCAAACCTACATTTTACTCTTTATAAAAGTCTAAATTGTAGGTTTTAATTTCCAAAACATTGCTACAGTTTATACTATTCCATAATATTTATACTTCTATAATATTTATAAAATATTACTCAGACAAATAATTATTGCAATATTGGTTTAAAACATACATTTTAATCCTTAAAGTTATTTTAAGGATTAAAACTTATATTTTAAACATTAATAAAGATTAAAATCTAGATTTTAAACTTTTTATTTGCAGATTTCACACTTCTGAGTTTAGAGTATGACACACGAATAATATTTTTATTTTATGTATTTTAAGGAGGTTCGATACCAAAAGCAAAATGGTTAGATCATTCTGAAAATTTAATATGACATTCGTATTCATATTACACGATAGTACACGAAATTTGAGAACATTTGACAATGTAGTTCGGAAGATATTCAACTTC
>UELX01003025.1:0-26135 GCA_900480035.1 Eupelmus urozonus
TATTTTAACATCTGAAAACATATCCCAAAGTTTGAGCAAAATCCGTGATCCGGAACCCTGACCCTCTCCTAGTTAGTCATAATAGACAAGTACACCCCATTCTAGGTTAAAAATTCCAGAATTAAATAACTACATTGTAAATAAATAAAACGTTATATATTATTATTATTATTAAAACTGTTAATAAAAATAAAACTATGCGTTTATCTGCATCACTAGAGCACACAGCATAAGGATAAGGATAAAGGCCGGCCCCGTCAAAACCAGCATTATCTATATATATTCAAGCGATCCCTGCATAATTGAGGCTTTATTCATACCGGCTCGCCAACTTTGCTCCAGAAAAAGCGAGAAGCCAGCAAAAAGGACAGGCCGCAGCGGAATATCTGCATAAATAACGCCGATGATTTATTAACGCCGCGGATTATTAGCGTACAGTCAGCGCAGGTGTGTTCGTATATACAGAAAAAAGCTCCATTCCAGTTTCGCCCCCCGTTATAATGGATATCCAATATTACACAGTACGAAAACACACGGAGATCCAGGAATATATATAGTCCTGTTATACTCGCACAGAGTAATCGGACGTATATATATACACATAGCTTGTAATGATCGAGCGAGCTAATGATGCGCATGGAAGCAAGTGGTTTGTTCGCTGGAATCGCGTGGAAATTCAATTTGAAATCCATGTAAGGGCGCTTTGGAATCGATCCTGGGGATCGATATCGCCGGTTCCTCTGCACAGGCCAGATAACGCGAAGGCTGAAGTTTGCAGCTGGGTCAGTTTGGGGTCGCGCGACGAGATACGGAATTGGGTTATGCGACAGCTATATACGCAAGTGGCCCTGGTCCTTTTGTTCTTGGGTTGAAGGGTTATGGTGGGTTGTTGCCGGAGATACGGCTGATTGTGGTAGTTTTGGGTTTATATGATTTATATTTAGATACATTTGTATAGACGATGAAGGATCTCTACTCTGTAAATTTAAGTCAGTGGAAATTCACTATTTTACGGAAACTATTTTAGATTTTAAAAAATTTTCTTAAACGAAGGAATTAAGATGTAAAATTATTGGATTAAATTAAAAGTTAGGTTCGAAAATTTCATAATTTCTAAATAAACTGATTAATAAACTTTTTATGTAAGTTTTTAGTGAACTATTCATAGTAGTTAAGCTGTTATAAGTATATCTATACTACTGATAAATTTAAAAGTTCACAGAGAGTAACATTCCAGGTATGATATTAATTATAATTAGCTTGAAGTAAAAACTTTATTTTTATATATATGTGCAATGTAAGTTCTATTTCCTAAATAAAAAAATTAATTCTCTTAACAAAATTTTTTGACTTCGTCCTATATATTTATCCAACATATTTTGCAGGCACATTTTATCAATAGTTTTCAATTCCATTGACCCTAACAAACCTAACCTAACCTCCAACAAAAATCTTAAACACTCCAATCTCAAAAACTACCTAAAAAATTCAATTCACACAAAATCGACCTCGCGCCCGGCGAATAAAGCCCAACCCCCCACCCAAATTCACCTCCGGGCTAGTAACCAGCATCTCCTTCCTTCTCCCGAGCCCTCAAAAATAAAGCCAGCGGCACGAATACAGCCAGAGGGGGGAAAAGGCCGCGCGAGAGCTTTATATACCAGGTCAGCGGAAAATACGAGGTTCGATCCGACGTCGTCGTCGTCGTAGTCGTCGGGCGCGAAGGTTCTAGAAAAATTTGGGGAGGCGGGCCGCGCGCGCCAGCGCTTGCAGAGAGGTTTGGTCGATAAAGGAGAGAGGGAAATGACCTACTGACCCAGAAAGAGCCGCGCGCGAGCGAGCGTGCAGTCACTAAATTTTCCAGATAAGGCCGCGCGCCACGAAAAATTCAGCTCCAGCCGAGGGGGGGAAATTTTCCTGCCGAAACTCGCCGGAGCGCGCTGCTGGCTTTTACTTATTAAGCGGAACGATGCCTATTTTAGGTGGACAGTTTATACGGCTTAGGTTCGAGGGTGTGAGAGAGTGTAGTAAGGGAGTTGCCGGGAGTGGCTTTTGAATTATTAGGGGACGCTGGGATTAATGTAAGAGGCGAGGCTTGTGATTAACGATTAATGTGGTCTTTGAGATTGCGAATTGTGTGTGTGGGTGTATGCATTCTTAAGAATATTTCATGCCTAGGGCGGAAGTGCAAAGTAACAAATTAGAGGGTAGCTTTGCGTAAAATTTATTGTTTTAAAATGTGATTTTTCTTTGAATCGGTTTAAACATAAAATTATGCTAAAGTTGGGAAGTTTTCGCACGTGAGAAAACTCTTATTTTTCTACACGGGATAAGAAAAATAAAGAAAGTTCGAAGAAAAATTGTCGTCTGCTCCAAGAAATTCGCCGCGACAGGCGCTGCGACTGCAAGCTAAGCTCTGAACCTGAACTACTAGATATTCTCGATATTTTTTTTCACTTACTTCAAAATTTAATATCACTTATTTATATGAGTTTCTCCACTTATAAAAGCGTACCAACTTTTCTATAAAGATATTTTCAGGTCGCGCATTTAATTTAAATTCAGCTCAAATTCTTTTTAACAAAAAAACACACTTCAAAACTCATTCAAACAAACCAAATCGAATAAAACATACACTTTTTCAACAGCCCCGCATTTCAAGAAAACGTCCCTAATGAAAAGCTCAAACTTTCAGTCCGCAGTTGAAAACGCCCCTAATAACCCAAGCGGAGAAGCTCGGTAAAAAGGCAGCATTCGGGCACAAAGAAGCTCGCCCTTCCTTCGCGTCTCCTCGATGATATAATTAGTAAAGGCGAAGTGCTGCCACAGCTCAAGCTTATAATTTATGGTACATTCGTCCGCTAATCATCTTCCGAGGCAACGACGGCAGCAGCAGCAGCGAACGAGGTCATCGCTGCTGCCACGAGGGGGTGGGGGTGACAGCGAAATATTCGAGGCGCGCCCTGCTACTGCCGCTGACATATACATACACATAAGCGCGCGGGCTCGTGTTGGGCGGGGGTGGATCGATGCAAGGGTTGACCTAGTGACCTGGAAGTAGGTATGTGTGCGATTGTGTGTGTTTGTGTGAGTATGTGTATTTTCGAGAGTGAGAGAGGGAGAGGGTGAAATAGTGGTGAGGAGAGGGTCAGGAGAAGTTTAGTTTATTTATCGCGTTGAAGGAAGAGAGATAGAGAGAGAGAGAGGAGGGAATTTATTGGGCTGAGAAAGGACAGATGGATAAATGAGCAAATAGTTTCTGGCTTTTTAAAATTGTAAATTAATAGAATACGGATTATTGTAATAAATGTAAGAGATATTATAGAGGTTAATAGTACACATTTATTTTAGTAAACGTCACAGTCACTTGCAGTAGACGATTAAAAAGTATCGACATTAAAATAAATAAATTCCGTTAGATTGCTGAGTAAATTGCAAAATGTACGTATTTTATAGCCTGGTAAACTGAAAAATATTGGTCCTGGAGTAATTAATTTATAAAAGTAATTTAACAGACATATAAAAAAATAAAATAAATATACAAAACCTATTAAAAGTTCCATAATCATGTACATCGTTATCTTCGAAATCTAAAAGAGTAATTAGATAATGTTTATTCACATCCATACTAAAGTATTATGCATTGTAAAGAACATTTGATGGTGGGATGATGCGTTCTAGAGAGATATAGAGTTTAGAAAAGAGTAACGATTTTAATAAATGATTTACTTTTTCAAAAAAACCTAACTGAGTAGAGTAATGTTTTATACTTTACGGTTTAAACAAATAAATACATTTTAATGGCATATCCTAGCCAAAATAGATTTATTTCAATTTATAAAATTTAATATAGTACCAACTTCAACATAATTACAGGCATCATCCATCATCAACAATTTAAAAAAAAACCACTACATCAAATATCACTTTCTCACATACTTGCCTTAGAACCGTTACCAGGCCGCTCAATTATAATACCTCTCAAATTTTTAAATAATTACTTGCCAACACCCACTTAATCTCCCTAAAACTCAAAGTCTCTGAAAACGTCGATAACCGTCCTCGAAACTTTATCTCCGTATTCTTTCCGGCGCCTCGTCACGCGAAGCGCAGCCTCGTCACGAGGCTTATTGAACTGCTAGCTAATTTGCTTAAGTTCGACAAGGCGGGAGGCTGGTTCAGCTTTCCAGATATATAGGAGAGGCTTTACCTCGTACCTTAAGTTTTACGCTGTCTGATCTTGTAGGGAGAAAGGAGGTTCGATGGCTCAGGCATTGACGACTTGCTAAGGGCAAAGTGGTTACGTATAGGTTAGGTGGATGATGGAAGGAGATCGCTGGAGGGAATTCGGTTTTGGGTTTACTTGTGTTCAGCCTGGTACTTTGTATGTTAAAGAGTATTATGCGTTTGATGTACGTTGAATCTTTTTTGAAGATCGAATTTTTTATGAGATTTGAAATTTGATGGGGTAACAACTTCAGAGGGATGAAGGTTGTGACTAGATAGAAACATTGTGATCACTGTTCAAATAGTAGTTCAATTATTTTACGATTAGTAAATCAAAATCTAACTAAAACTTTTCAGCACACGAAATCAAGGAATTACTCAGACCGCTCGAAAAGTTCACTTCCATCATTACCGGCAAATTAATCTATCGAATTTCCATCCAAACCAATTTACATCTCTAAATATTTCATCAAAATCCCAGTTCAAAAACTTCCTCGCTCAAATTCAAATCCCAGTCCCCCCTTAAATCTCTCTTTCCAAAAACTTCTCATTACGCACCAACTTGGGCAGGCTAAAATCAGCGAAAACAGGCCGGAACGTATACCTATACTTTCTCGCAACCTCGGCTTCAAACTTGGCTCCCTTACCCGCGGGCCGAGCACGTCGATAACGAGAGCGCAAATATTTCCTAGGCAACTTTAGGCGTGCGCGGCAGGTGCTCGGAAATCTATTCTAATCGCATCATTTCTCGAACGCGCGCTGGCTGGCTTAACCGGCTGTGAGCCTTTCCCCACTTAGAAAGCCGACCTCCCCCCCTTAAAGTTCCGGGAAGTTTCGGGCGCGCCACCCGCCGAAATTAGGACGGCTCGGGGGGTGATGGGTGTATGTAGGCTTTGCGGCTAATGTGCCGTTGCGTGGAGATGGATCGGTTTGTGCAAGCGTTTAAGTTGCTTTAAAACTTGTAAAAAAGGAGGTTGGAAAAACACAGTGTGAAGTTCTAAAATGTAAATGTGGAAATTTAAGGGGTAGGAAGGGAATTTTACCTTTGATTTTTGGGTTTATATCGGTTGAAATAAAAAACATTCAGAATAACTCTTTTATTATGTATCATTTTTAGTAGATTTCGATAATTTTCTATTCCGAGCACAATGCTATAATTAGTGTCACATTTACTTCAAACTTTATCTGAAATTGACAATTTAAATTACAAAAATATTTAAGTTTTATAAAACCATTCAGTTTTTCAGTTCTTCAATTCTTTTATCTGAGATCAAAGGCACCTTTTCAAGTGGATAAACTCGTACCACGTTCGAAATTCGTCTATACATCATTCAAGAATTTATTGCAGCATTGAAAATCTCTAGAGGCTCAGTCGAGCCAGTTTCGCGATGTTTGTGTATATATCTTATTCCGCCTTGAATATTAATGCAGATCGGATGGAATTACTGGCATGAAAGGGATAGAATCTCGTCGTGGTCTCTGGAGTGGCTGCGTGTTTCCACGCGAAATTTGCAGCTTAATACGGCCACTGTTGGACTTAGTAACTTAATTAGCTTCGGAGATGGATTGATATTTTAAAGCTAAGGAAAGTGTCTAAAACTTTGAAAGGATTTTATTTTTTATATGAAAATTGAAATCTATGTTCTTGTAATAATTATTGAAATTTTAATTCATATTCTCGTAATTTTTATGAAAATAAATATATTTAAATTCTAGATTTTCGTAATGAATAAAATAGTCATATAAGATAATCAAAAGACTCGTGTAACGTCTAATTTATTGGATTATTTTTCTTGTAAAAATAAGCAAACCATAAAAGGAAGGAAATAAAGCACATTTGTATAAGTCCCCAGAGAACAGTAAAAACACGTTTGCTAGAATTTTATCTCTGCGTAAAGTTTCTGTTTTTCATACGACTGCAAGCGTTTCCCTGGTACTTTGACCCGTTACTACTGAACCCGTTACAAACTTTTAACTGAAATTGTGACTTTTATATATTCGACAAAGGCTTTTATGTTTTATACTAATCTTATATTATTGCAATAGTTAAAATACGTTACTTCTACCAAAAGTAGTTCTCCCGTTACGAACGGAAAATAAATAAATGAACTCCAGCTAAAATCTGATGATAATCTCCTTTATACCATATCAGTTAAAATTTTCAGAGTAATTTATCAACATCCATACGAAAATAAACAATTCAAACACACTCTTAAGCGACCTCAAAAACTTTATTCAATCATTACAACACAGCATTGAAAATTCCCACTTCATCCACAACCGCAGCGACATACGAACACACCTCTTTCATTTCACAACGCGCGTATCCTCAGAAACTTCCAAGCTGACTACCTGCAGCCAGACATCCGCGGAGACACGCATGTGTACACGCGCCTCTCGACTGACTTTCTAATGTTGCCACACGCAGTTCTCTTATATGAGCGCTCATATATGTATCCCTAAGGTTTTAACAGCTCCTCTCAACAGTCCGCTCTCTCTATGCCCTTGACGGGCCCACCTCTGCCGTACCGACCGTTAGTATTTTTTCTCTCGCGTTCGCGCGTGATACGTATATATAATTAAAAAAATCATGCCGCGGGTCATTAAGGTTGCACGGCGTTATCGTGAATACATTAGCGTGACTTGGTGGCACTAAGCCGCGTTGTCACGAAAATATCCCATTACCGGGAAATTGGAGAGCGAAGGAGGGAGGTGATGCGGTTTAGATAAGGTGTGATACCTACTTTCGACTGTCTAAGACGGTTGATGTGGATTGCAGGTGAAGTAGAGTACTTGTGGGAAGTGGTGAGCTTTTTTGGTTGGTAATGAGGGATGATTGTGTTGTGGTTACGAAATTGGTTTTGATGGAATATTCTTAAATTCTATACACTCATGAACTTTATTATTGTAAGTTTTAATCATTCTTTATGATTCAGTAATTTTATGATATCGAGGCGTTTTTGATTCAAGATAGCTCGATCATCAACCGTCAGATGTGGCAAGAGACAGCCGATGTATACCTGCCACGATATCCATGATGCCTTGCATTGTCCACTCGGGCGAGCTACTTAGCTGCCGGCATCCAATAATTAGATTATTTATGTACATCACGACGGAGGTCGCAAGTGTAAGGGATCGATGGTTCAATAATGGACTCTGGATTATGATGGATTCAGGCACCCAGTTTCGATCTAATTATTTACTTGTAATGTCATATTCTATTATAGTGTAATAGCGTAATGAATTAAATTAGTTAGTATCAATTTTTTATGTAATTTTGTATACATTAATTACACATTCTAAACTTTATTAATTTATTCCACGTATTTTTATTAAAATTTCCAAAAATCGCAGCAATAAAATAATTTTATATTCAATAATTTTATAATCTTGCAATTATCACCCAATCAATCCTAAACTTTTCTCACCCATCCCCCTCCTGGAAAACGTGGCTCTATGATTATTATCGCTCCAAAGGGTATTGAAAGGCGTGAAATTAATTTCGCATAAAGTCCTATTACGCAAAGAGGCCTTATCTCACCAACAAATTCATTCAAAGGAAAATTATACAGATATCCAGCGACGCAGACTCCTGCAGAGACGCACCTGCGGCCGGCTAATTATAGCTGGCTTCTCTTCTCGCTCTCCGAACGCGTGTATATCATGAAATCTGTCTTTGGAGCCCTGTGTAATTGCCTAACCAAGGACGCTTGGCAAACGCAAGTCTTTGTCTACTTTGTTATCTTTCCACGGGCTTTCTTTTCGTCGTAGCCAGCTGGCTTACTCACACCAGTCTGGCTGTATACTGATTAGCTATCTGGATTGTGTATTTTGCATCGGACATTATGACATAGCTGTATAATGTTGTAGGCCGATTGGGAAATTGATTTATCAACTTGCCGCGGTAGATTGTTGTCTCTTTGAAAGTTATTAGAGCTACCAAGACTGGATTTGTAAACGTGTTCATTTGCTTTAGTTAGGAGAGTTTGACAAGATAAATGACTTCTTTTTAATGGAAGTGGCTAATGCTCTAATGTTTACATATTTATGAAGCAAACTGCTGAAGAGCGATAAAAATCCCTGAATTTTTATAATAAAACGGTGTGAATGGATTGCTCACAGAAGCCGAAAAAATACTAGAATTTCCAAACGTTCTACTTTAACATCACGCGTCTCCGAAAGCTCCTCGAATCTTTTCCCTTCCAAGAAATAAAAAACCAAACTTTCAAACCGTTTCTTCAGGCCAGCCGTCAAGCCAACTTATATCCTTATCCCTTTCCTCGCTCACGTAATCTATATCTTCCAAGTTTCAAACGGCGCTCCAGATCCCAAAACTCCGCTAAAAATCTACATGTATCACGCTTCCTCAGTTTTAAAAGCCTAAGGTTGATCTCCAATAAGAACATTGCTGAGATGTGTAGTAAATACAGTCTACAATTACACAATTATCACACTAAATAATTCAAAATTACTGATACCGGATAAAAATTAAAAATTTTCAGAATATTTTAATTTTGCCTATACAGCGCACACAGCGCACACGATTTCCTCATTATTGAAGATGCAGCTTGACCGTGGGCAAGAGGTAGTAGTGCTAGAATAGAACCTTACTGAAAAATCTCAGATTAGATTTCATTCGCAGATGAGATCTCATCTGATTTCTCACCTTTCAATTCATAAAAAAAACTATGTAAAACGTAAATTCTATTAAATTTATGAAATTGTATTTAGTTTTTTCTTATGAATCGTCAGACTACATCTCATCTGATTTTTCATCTAATTTCTCATCTGATTTCTCATTTGATTTCTCATCTAATTTCTCATCTGATTTCTCATCTGGTTTTTCATCTGACGATTCACAAAAAAAACTTTACGTTCAATTTTATAAATTTGATAGAATTTATATAGTTTTTCTTTTTTATGAATCGACAGATGAGAAATCAGATGAAATCTCAGCTGCAATTTTAGCACGAGATTTCAGATGAGATCTCATATGAGATTTTTCAGTATAGGGCAGTCATGGACCAACTACCTCTAATCAACTGCGCATGTGCAAACTATATGAGCGTAGCGCCGAGTCTATTCTCAGTATTACGCGCGTTTCCGAAACTAACTTTCGACGCGCGTGTAGCGCGCTCACGAAAGCACTGTCTATGACATGTTTTTGTTAGCCGCGGAGGAGTTGAGAGATACGACAGCGACGTTAACGTTGCGACTTGCTGTGGTATTTCCGTGGTAAAAGGCGAACGGACTGGGCAACTCTGCGATTGTAGTTCCGCGAGTAAATATAGAAGTATTTTAATAGATTTCTGCGAGAGACATAATAGATCTTACCGATTTTAATAATTTTTTTATACATAACTTCCAATTAATATGATAAGCGTTAAATCACATGTATATCTCTAGAGCCGTAGAGCAGAAAAGCTTTACCGCTTGATTCTAACAAATCGCCAAACTTCTCTATACTCCATCACGAGCGACAAACAGAAACCCGCTTTCAGCCACCTTCCCCGCGCCACACAGCCGTCGTATACGAAAAGCGTTGCAGCTTAACGACTCGCGCGGAGCGCTCAAGACAAAGCATCGTTTGTCGCTCTCTCGTCTTGTATACCGAGGTGGAGGGGGGGCATCAAACGACATGCGCTCGCTCTCTTATCGGCTAGAAAAATCGTCGCCGTCATCGGTTTCGTCGTCACGCGCGAGATAAGGGGGCGGCGAAAAAGCGAGAGGAAAGCCGCACAAAGCACCAAGTCAGCTTGCGATTGGGGGGAGGGCTAAATCGAGGATGGAACGAGCAAACTTTCTTGATGCCCGCGGTTTGTTTTTTTCGATCGGCATGTGTGACTCGCGCGATTAGATTGGAAGAAGGTTGATCGAGTGTCTGAGCGTGCTTGTTTCGCGCGGGGATAGGATATATAGGATGTATTGTAGAGTAGAGGGTGGTTTGGAATGATTTTGGAGTGGTTGGGTTGGATTGTTTGTTTAAGATTCTGGACTAATATTCAGATGTGAATTCTAGTTGAAACTGAAGAATGGTTGGATTTGGCTTGGATCTGTGTGTTTTATAGTTATCTTAGGAATGTAATTAAAATACTCTATCTAAAGTGGAGCTCCGAACTAACCTATCGGAGCGCAGCATTCCTGAAATATTTTTCTTTCGCGATTTTTCATTAAATCGATAGTTTAAATCTATTATTTATCTCGGCGAGATAAGAAAAATAAAGTCCGAAGCGGCATTGTCGTTCGGTCCGAGCAGTTAACCACTACAGACGTTGTGGCGACGTGCTATATATAGCAGATATATGCTCCGAGCTTCGTATTATTTTTATCGTACTTAGAAATTTAACAGCAACATCGATGAGTTTTACCACGTGTAAAAACGTCCGAGCTTCACAATAAAGTTATTTTTATCTTAAATTGACGGAAAATCTCAACGTACTTTTAAAAGAACAATATTTAAAAAATGCTGCGCTATGATTGGTCAAAGCGATCAGTTCAAAATTCCACACTGGCTATGCTCACTCTCGAATAAAAAATCTTAATAACTCTATATACGCTAAACGACCAAACGCCCCAGTCCACTCATCCAAGCCACAGACTCACAAAGAAAAAAATAACAGCTGTATTGTCCCCATACTCTCCACGCCGCAATCAGCGCTCTGTGCTTTTCTTAGCTCGCGCGTGGCTCAAATATTTGTCGATGTACTTAATTTTCCATGCCCGCGTCTCCCGCCAGCTCCACGTGAATGGATCCTCAAAAAGCGCGCTCACAAGTCTCTTTTTTCAATTAAGGCAGTTCCTTAACCCGCCTGGCGACCTTTCGCTCCGCCCGGATTTATGGGGCTTTTTCTTTCGGCCGTTTATACGCGTAATGATGTCAGAGCCTTCTCCGGCTATGTGGATTTCGTAACACGGTTCCTCTGTTATATGGGATTTTCGACGGAGGGACCCGAGCGCGCTTGTAAATGCGGTCTTTGTGATGTGCGGAGCCGAGGCGCGCTCTGTGAGAACTTTTTAAGGGGATCGGCTCGCTTCGCTCGGTAGAAAAGGAATATTAATTTTTTTGTTTTTTTTTCTTTTGGTAAGGAGGCAAGGTGGGGGTTTAAGGTTTGATCTTGATTTTTTTGGTGATTGTTTTTTGAGCTGGGTATAGTGACGATGAATTTATCGTTAAGTTCGGGGATATCGTTGTTTATTGATACGACGCATAACTTTGATACCGGAGCTCGGTATCAGACGATTACGGGCCTACGAATAGACCGGCATGCGGACTGCGTTGCGTCTTTCAGTTTTAGTACCGGAAAACACTCCCCTGAGCATGATCAAAATCCATGATGGGAGGTTGTGTATACGAGCGCTTTGAGAGTCGAATAGAGCTGAGAAAAGTCTGAGTACTTTATTTAGCTTATTTTATTCACGGTAAATTGTTAATTAAAAGTACTAATTAAATTAGACACTTGAGATTCAAAGTTTAAGCTTGGCAATTAGTTTTTAAATAATAAATTTCCTTCCATAAATTATAAAAATATAAAAATTTAAAGAAATAAACATTTTAAAAAAGTATAATTAAAAAATGAAAAAGTACACTTGTACAAAAACTATGATAGCAGCTCTCTTTATCAAATCACTCCCACAAACATTTCATCTCTTCAATTTCTAGAAATAGTCGAGACAGTTGAGAGGGCAAATTGGAAAAAACGAGTGGTAAAAAAAAGTAAGTAATCCCGCCGCTGGGCGTCAAAGGAAGAAAAGAGGAGTCAATGGTCGAAAGAAAACTCGAAAATAAATTATGCAAATGACGAAATAGCCGGGGCCGACGTCCCTCCAACTACCGGCAACGGACCCGCTCTCTCTTTCTCTTTTTCTCGCTCTCTTGTTAAGAAATATATATGTATACTCGAGATTTTTTTCTTGTCTTGAGCTTACTCGCTCCCTCTCTGTCTTTATGGTTTATACTCGTTTTCCATGTATGCCTTATAGTTGAAAATTTGAACAATTTTTAAGCAAGGTATAATATTTTTTCCCTTTTATACTTTGACTATCCCCAATGCCTACTAGAATAATATTTAATTTAAATTTAATAAAGTATTTTACACGAACATTAATGAAAACCTCAACGTTCCAATATTCAAATCCCCCACTCCTTACTCCTATCTTCATAACCCCAGCGCGTAAAATCCCTCAGCCAACTTGGAAATCGAAAAAAATTCCTCACCCCCCCTCCAGACCCCAAACCCTACACGAAACTCATTATTTCATCAAACCTTTATTCCAGCGCTCACAAAGCCTCAAGAATTCAACGGCCGATATATCCACTTGACACAGATCCCCCCGTATACCTACCCGACTCCCTCTCTCTCTCTATCTCTCTACACGTACAACCCGGGTAAAAATTTCCGGCAGCGGCAGCCATCAGCTGCAGAGGCTAGATAGGCCAGCTCTCTGCTTGCGCGCGTGTCCGTCGAAAAACGAGCTAGTATATAGTAGCGCGAGAGAGCCGCGCGCGCAGCTCTCCGCAACGAACGTAGGTATGGAACGCGCAACGCGGGTGAGGGACAGCCCGCGCGCAAGCGGCATAGGCAAAAGGGGGACTAGAGAGAAAGAGAGAGAGAGAGAGAGAGGAGGGGTCATCGACCCGTGCACGTGGAGCGAGCGCCGAGGCAAAGTAGGCCACCGCCGCGCGCGCTCTCAAGCTAGTAGCTCGTCGTGACATCACGCAAAATCAAAATGGCCGCTGCTGTGAGAGAGAGTGAGAGAGAGTCTATGTGTCTATGGGCTAATATATGCTATATAGTCCACACGCGCGTTCCCACATAGAGCTCGTGCGCGGCTTCGTCCCGCGTGGCGTTTATATACGAGAACTCTTTTAGTTTTTTTCATTCCGCGTGTATGATGCCAAGTGGACGTTGCGCGACGTCGAGGTATATTATAGCGCGAGCCTGCCGCTTTGAGCTGACCTATGGGCTTATGGTGCAGTAAGTAGGGTGGGGATAGTAGCTTTTTATTTCTAGGTGGAGCTGGATTATATTCGAGTTTGATTAGCCGTGGCTGTCTGGCTGTGAATTTAAATTTATGATTTTTTAAAAGATGACAATTATTACGTGGGGTGGTTGGAATTTCGAATTTCCCGCGTTTTGTAGCTTTTTGCTTTTCAGCGAGATAATTTTGCTATAGACAGCACCGATTAATCAACAAAATTGAACCTCTATAATTATAGTTTAAAACTGTTTAATATTAATAAATAATATCCGTCAAAATTGCAAAAGAAACGCTAATTTATACAGCATCAAACCATAATCCTACTCTCAAAACGAACACACCTACTCCTCAACCCCGCGCTCCGAAAATCACCCAACTCCAATAAATTCTCTTACTCATCTCTCAACCATCTAAATCATCTTACAAACCAGCCTCACCGCATTGTATGCACACTATATTTATATACACATTTAGAAGCACACACTTAGATACTTGAAGTGCACTATGCGCCTGCTTTCTCGAAAATCTAACGAGTGAAGAAATATGAAAACACTCGTGCCGGTTCATCGTGGGTCAGTATTATAACCGGCAACTTGCGAACGTTGAGTATTGGGCAAGAGATAGCAATGTGTGTATATATATGTGATTCTAATATAGAGAGCTCAAAATTAACGTTGGAACGATATATACGAGCGGCTGTCGTACGGAAAAATCTAGGTTTCATAAATAGATGCGATATGATTCTATTTATGCGTGACGTATTGAATTTTATCTTTAGGATTCAGGGAATTACGAAATAAATAGTTTAGATTTTTGACGATTTTTAGTTTGGGATGATTAACCCATCGCTCCTATAGATGCCGTATGGCAACCGAAATAATATTACGTATTTCTGAAATACCTATGCAAGCCATAAATAAAAAATATATTATGCGGTATATTTGTGTTTTGTAGCGTTCAAAAATCAGTTTTTTATGTTACTGAAAAGTTTTTCAAATAAATCACAATCTAAAAATAACTATGGGAATTTTTGAAAATAATTCCGGAATGAAAGAATTAAATGTAGGTTTGTGGCGAGAGAAGTTTATATGGTGTTTTATATGTGCGGTATATTTGGTGACAAATAATAATGTTTCTTTATTTTTGGAATAATCGGGCAAGAATTGTGTCAAATATTACTGGGTTGTGCGGGGTGTTGTGGCTTATTGATCGCTTGAAAGTAAAGATTTTATATTGAATAATACTATATAACGAATTTTAGATTATCAAATGTTGACAATCAAATTATGTATAAATACACTATCTGAATTTTGTCATAATTTATTTTCAATCAATCTATATCATTTTAATACATACAAATGTAACTGTACAAACTTTAATTGACCGAAGTAGACACAGCACATTTCCATAAAAATCCCATTAAAAAAACAAAAAACTAAAACTTAAAAAAAAAATAATTAACGAAATATAAAACCTCTTTACACTGCAACCAATACGAATTCGATTTTCCCTTCACGCAACATCCTCAGCCGTCTCTGTTTTGATAAAATCTCAAAACACTCGCTGTATATAGAGGCGAGCCCACGCGTAGACGCAAGCGCAGCGCAACGGCCACTTTGTCAGCTCGATAAATCGAAGAGCGAATTACAGTAACGAAATCACCATGATTATCTCGCTCTCGCGCATTGCAAAATACACCAGCCGCATGCACGTATATACTTTCGGTTTTCAGGGTCAGCTCCTATAGAGTCACTTTTACTCTCGCGAGGATTATTGAAGTGGAAAATTTTATGATAACACGCAGCCTGAGTTAGTTGAGCAAAAATACACATATATACATATATAGAAAAGGTGCTCGTATATACAAGATAGGAGAGTACATACAAGGACAGCTCTGATTCATGATTCGCGTATGCGCGTTTCTTCTTTTTCTAGGTAGAGGTAAGTAATTTCTTCCTCGTCATTCCCACAATTATCGGGATTATGAGCAGCAGGTTTCGTCATGGCGCGAGTGTGTGTGTGTATTGTATGCAGGAAGTGAAAGCTCGAATAAAATGTTTATATGCTGCGGTGATGCGCTTTGGTACGTTTGTTTTTGAATATGGATTTTAGAATGCTGTATTAAGATACCGATGCGGCTGCGTGGCCTGGAAATTGTCTGTCAATCATTGATAATTTATTCATTAGAACAGGGTTTTTCAATGATTTTTTTTCTGGAGGATACAGAACGAGTTACGTGAATTTTAATTCTAAATCTTTTGCAATACTGTTGCATGCGCTGGGAATTATCTGGAGGAAATATTAATGCCAAGCGTTTAACGTATAAACGTTTTTCTCTCGGCATATAATCAGTCTCATTTTCTTTATAACGATAAAAATTTTTTTAATTTTAAGAAAGTTTTATTTTGTTGTTTTAAGTTTGTAACATTCTGTTTGGTACTCGTTAAAAAGTTTTACTAGTTTTAAAGTTATTTTCACGGTAAAAATTATTTTAATTTTATTTAATTTTTGAGTTTCTTTTTGGATAATTATAAATAATTTAGATAAAATTTTAGATAAAGTACTTCTTTAACGATATTTAAATGTATTGCAATCGTAATGACATCAATTCAACTGAGTTTTTATTTTTCACATTGTATATAATTAACGTACAAATTTCACCTATTTTTTAAAGAATTTTTATCATAAATAATCAGAAATGACGATACCTAGTCTGTAAAAATATTCCAGGGTAATCAAATTTAATAAACCGAATTTAACTCAATCTACTCTGAACCCTCAATATTTACAATTTAAACCGGCACCGTCTGGCTCAGCGATTAACCGCTAATGAAATTAAAATTAACCACACTTACCATCGACCAACTTCACCGCCAGCATCATAACCTATAAATTCAATCCCAAAACCAACAATACGATTCACACTCGCACACCCAACACCAGCCTCGTCCTATTAATCCAGCAGCCAAAAAAAAGTCTCCAATCAAACTTCAGGTATGAAAAATGATCCAGCCGCACGAGTCTACAGTCGGTTGTACAAACGGTTTGGCCGCTAACCAAAAACGTCCCGTTCGTTCTGCGCATGCGCAGACGCGGATTTAATAAATTATGATAGAAAAATCGTGCGCTCGCGCAGGCTGACGTCACGGCGCCAATGCGACGATAAATGGCCGCGGGGCTAGAAAGAGAAGCTGCTCTCTTTTGTGCACTGCCGCTGCCGCTACTGCACTGCGGTCGAGCACAATGAGATGATTTATTCCAGGCCGGTTCGATTTATTCAATCCGTCAAAAGCGCGGCCTATGAAGGCCTGTGTGCGATGTGAGCCTGCGGGGGTTGCGGATTTTTGATGGAAAAAGTAGTTGACGGTGGTGAGAGAGAGAGAGATGGAATTTTTGAGATTATGGCGCGAGTTGTTCTTGGTATTATTGTTGAGTATGAAATTGGGATTGATGAAAAAGATTAAAAGAAAATTGATTTTTAGAATTTTGAAAAATAAGTAATGTATGCAGATTTTCAAGCATTTTCCATCACAATCTTTATGGAATGGAACTTAATAATGAATTATTATCTGTTTCGGATCTCCGTATTTTAAATTAAAATTTACGCTTTCAAAATTTTGAACTCGTATATGTTAAAATGAAAGCTGATTAGCATTGTTTTCAGTCTTTTGATACACAATCAATAAAATATTCCAATTATATTTCAAAAATATTGAAAAAAGATAACTAATTGGCTTATTTATAATATTATATTCCAAATTTATACGATGTTCAGGATTGCAAGTCTTTTTTTAATTACTCTTTATTACCGTAATTAAAAATTTAATAAAAATAATTAAAATAATAATAATAATAATTTTTTCTTTATATAAATTAGTTTGCTAATTATTAATAACTTAATTATTTAATTACGAAAAAAAATGGGTAATCAAAATTATTCAGAACCCTGGTAATATTCATATATACAAACGTAATGCAATCGAATAATAGACAAAAAAAAAAGAAGAAATTAAGGAATTTTACGAGAAAAAATGTAAGAAATTTCAATGACTACTACTAGGTATTTCCTATTACGACCTCAAAATAGTTTTAACAGTCGATCACACTATCTAATAGCAAAAAACAATAACGCGTCTTTCTTAATAAAATAATTACAAATTCGTCATAATTATATTTTATAGTTAACATGAAAAATTCAATTACACAATAAAAAAAGCCCAATAATGATTAACGCATCACTCAATTTAAAAAACCGAGCCTTATCCGCAGAAAAAAAACAGGCAAAAAACCAAGGATAAAACAAAAATTTTCATCCAACGTTACTACCCACAACCCAGAGGCAGAAAGCATTCAGAAAACGCATAAGCCAAGGGGCACAGTGGTGTCCGCAGTCCGCGATCCGCTGATACAGTCTCAAAGTGCCTAATCAACGAAAAGGGAAGCGAAAGCGACGGGGAGAGAAAAAGAGGGGAATGTAATACACAGTTCCCGTCCCAAGGTTCTCGATCAATTTCACTTTTCGCTCGGCAGCCTAGATTCGTGTGCATTAGCCAGGGATAGCCGCAGCGCGGAGCATCTATATAACGTCGATCGATCATTTTGTTACGCAACAAAAATCATGCGTAATTTACGGCTAATGGTTTTTAATGTGTCGATTATTTTTCCGCTCTGTCTGCTATTGATTAAAATATCGTAATAGGGCGTGCTGAGAATAAACGGGAGAACGCTCGGAGAGAAAGAAGGAGAGGGTATATACGATGATTTATATGGCATGAGTTTGCTATTTGGAATTTGAATTTTTGGACGGTCAGAGCCATCTAGCGGATGGTTGGTAAGTATGTGCTTGCGGTAATTGTTACCGTGTGTGGGAAAGTTGGAAGAATGCTGGTATCTTACCGTGAGTAGGTGGAAGCTCTGTATTGTTTACCGACGAGGTAGGATAAATGTGAAAATACGGCTTATTACTGGGTGATGGCTTGCGCGCTCTATTTCCGGAGCTTTTCCAGATCTGCGTGAAATTCAAATTTAAAAAAATATAATTTGATTGAAGCTTAAAGAAATATCATGTATTTTTTATCAACATTTTGGACAAAAGCAATGTAGATTTTCTAAGAAAATGACCCTAAATTTTAAATATTTACATCATGGTTGATTCTTATAATACAATACTGAAAATGATAGGAGTAAAATAATAAAATAAAACTTGAAGTAAAAATATTAATACTTCATTTTGTAAATAAGAACTTCGAAATTAAAATCTGATGAAAATTAAAAAAGTTTTGGGATTTTTTCAGTCTATTTTTACTCTTTGCGATAATTAATTATTTGTAATATAGCATTTTTCTTTTGATACACAGAATTCCTCTTTTTAATATTATACATATATCTTTTTCAGTTTTATAATATAGAATAGAATCATAATACACATTTTTTAAATGTAGGTTCATGTGCCTGCAAGAACTTTATTTTTTTATATATCAAAATAGAGGTAAGAGTTTTCTTTATATTACTTTTTGCATTTATAAGTGCCAGGAGGTTTTAAATTCTCCTTGAAATTAAGTTATTATCATTATTAATATTTTTATATATCGTTTCATGCTGAATATAATGAAATTTTTACAATATAACTCTCATTCATAAATAAATAATGGACTTTTTTACTAATCATTATGTAAATAATTCATTCAATTACAAATCAAGTAAATTTAGAATACTATTTTAATCTATCAGATTTACAAATGAAAAATTAAATTTTTTTTTTTTAAATTCTGTCTACATTGAACATAAATATAATGTTACCACAAATTTAAATTGCAAATTAAGAAACTTTTTAAAATGATCATTATGCTTAGTAACATTTTTAATTTTTTTTTTTTTTTTTAACTATATAAAGGGTCAGGTTAATAATAAATAGAGAGCATGTAATCCGTAAACTCAATTTTATTGATGACGAATTTATCGACTCTTACAACAAGCTTATCCTTACTTAAATATCGTTTTTTTTTCAATCTCTTAAATTAGCTTAATCACGGAATGATGATTATATGAAATGAAAAAATTTTACAACGACGATCTGTGTGTGTAAAAAATAGCATCTCGAGTACAATGACAAAAATAAATCATAAATAAAAGTATGATAAAAGAAAAAGAAATCGGCGTATACTTAAAAAATAAGAGCGTATTAAGGCACAATTGGATGACGAGCAGTGCGAAACTATTTGAGTAAAAACGCTGTATTTATATAAAATAAATAGTCCTCCATGTAATTCGCACTAAGTTTCTACGAGCACGCTCGTCATCCAGTCGTGTCGTAGGCATTAAGAACTTAATACTCTCGCGATTTAACAACAGTCTTTCTAACGTCCTAACAAAAAGTCTTTGGGCCTTATACATTAAAAATCTTCGCTCCGACGTGCCTCCTTAATCGACTTCCTCCATCCTGGACGCCTCTTCCGAGTCGCCCTCCAGTGGTGGAACTTCGCTGTCGACTTTGCTTTCCTCCTCCACGACCATCTCGTCGTCGTCGAAGCCAAGACCCAGCTTGATCATTCTGTAGATCCTTGCCGCGTGGACCTGTGGATCCTCCAGAGCGAAGCCCGACGAGAGCAGAGCGGTCTCGAAGAGCAGCATGACCAGATCCTTGACCGACTTGTCGTGCTTGTCGGCCTCGGCCTTCTGTCGGAGGTTCTCCATGATGGGATGGTCGGGGTTGATCTCGAGGTGTTTCTTGGCCGCCATGTAGCCCATGGTGGAGGTGTCACGGAGTGCCTGGGCCTTCATGATCCTCTCCATGTTGGCGGTCCAGCCGTACTGCGAAGTGACGATGCAGCATGGCGAGTCGACCAACCTGTTGGATACGACGACCTTCTCCACCTTCTTGTCGAGGATGTCCTTCATGACTTTGCAGAGGTTCTCGAACTTGGCCTTGTCCTCCTCCCTCTTCTTCTTCTCCTCCTCATCCTCGGGCAGCTCGAGACCCTCCTTTGTGACAGAGACCAGCTGCTTGCCGTCGAATTCTTTAAGCTGCTGGACTACGTACTCGTCGATCGGCTCTGTCATGTAGACGACCTCGAAGCCACGCTTCTTTACCCTCTCGACGAACGAGCTGTTGGCCACCTGGTCTTTGCTCTCGCCGGTGATGTAGTAGATGTGCTTCTGGTTCTCCTTCATGCGTCCTACGTAGTCTTTCAGTGAGCATTGTTCGTCGCCAGATGCTGATGTGTGGTAGCGGAGGAGCTCCGACAGCTTCTTCCTGTTCTGGCTGTCCTCGTGGATGCCCAGCTTCAGGTTCTTGCTGAACTGCTCGTAGCACTTCTTGTAGTTCTCCTTGTCTTCCGCAAGCTCTTCGAAGAGCTCCAAGCATTTCTTGACGAGATTCTTCCTGATGACTTTGAGAATCTTGTTCTGTTGCAGCATCTCACGAGAAATGTTAAGTGGAAGATCCTCGCTGTCTACCACACCGCGAATGAAGTTCAGGTACTCGGGAATGAGATCCTCGCAGTTGTCCATGATGAATACCCTCCTGACGTAGAGCTTGATGTTGTTCTTTCGCTTCTTGTTCTCGAAAAGATCGAAGGGTGCGCGACGAGGGATGAAGAGAAGTGCTCGGAACTCCAGCTGACCCTCAACAGAGAAGTGTTTCACAGCGAGATGGTCTTCCCAGTCATTTGTCAAACTCTTGTAGAATTCACCATACTCTTCCTGTGTGATGTCATCTGGGTTCCTGGTCCAAATGGGTTTTGTCTTGTTCAACTCCTCTTCGTCTGTGTATTTCTCTTTTACAGTCTTCTTCTTTTTCTTCTTCTCATCTTTAGGTTTGTCCTCATCTTCATCCTCGCCAACATCCTCGATCTTGGGCTTGTCATCTTCTTTCTCTTCCTCGTCTTTCTTTTCCTCCTCATCCTCATCTTCGCTAAGTTCTTTGTCTCGCTCTTTCTCAAGAAGAAGCTTGATGGGATATCCAATGAACTGCGAGTGCTTCTTTACAATCTCTTTGATCTTGGACTCTTCCAAGTACTCTGTCTGATCTTCCTTGATGTGCAGGATGATCTTTGTTCCACGGCCGATCGGTTCTCCACTGTCAGGTCGCACAGTGAAGGAACCTCCGGCTGATGACTCCCAAATGTACTGTTCATCATCGTTGTGTTTTGAAACGACTGTTACTTTGTCAGCAACAAGGTAGGCGGAGTAGAAACCAACACCAAACTGGCCAATCATCGAGATGTCAGCTCCAGCCTGCAGAGCCTCCATAAATGCCTTTGTGCCAGATTTTGCAATTGTACCCAGGTTGTTAACCAAGTCAGCCTTTGTCATACCAATACCACTGTAAAGAAAAATTATTTTTTTTTAGTATTTTGTATTCTTTTTTATTTTTTTTTTCATTAAGTTTTTTAAAAGTTCTGAATTTAAAAATTTTTAAATGAAAATGACAAAAACTAAAGTTAAAAAAAGAATTATAATTATTTTTGGAATTCAAAAATCTAAACATTTCATTGAAAGTTAAAACTAATTTTTATTTTTATTTTAATTTTTATTAAAGTTAACTGGTTATACTAATTTTTATTAAATAAATTAATTGATAATTTTAAAGATACTTACGAGTCAATGATGGTAAGGGTGCGATCATTTTTGTTTGGAATGATCTTGATGAACAATTCCTTGCAGGAATCAAGCTTTGTTGGATCTGTGAGAGATTCATAGCGGATTTTGTCCAATGCCTGAAATAAATTAATTGCATTTGTAAATACACAAGCTATTTGAAATTCAATTCAGTATTTGATTTTAAAATCAAAGCAGAATAAACAAATTTTATAAAATAGTTTACTTCATTTGTATTGTAATCAACAACAAAAGAATTATAACCTAATCAAAACAATAGCAATCTCGTAAACTAAATTGAAATAAAAATTTATTTAACATAAAATTTTCATCAATTCAAATAATTTAAGTTCAAAATACACAATAATAATCGCGATAAAAAATCAACTAAAATCTCGGATTACAAAAAAAAATCTAAACAAAGAAGCCAAACAAGCCCGAACAAGTCGCGCAAAAAGTCACCCAAACAAATCTAGGTTACTTACATCAGACGAGTTAGAAATCAATTCTCGAATGAAGATCTCCTTGTTCGAGTAGAAGGTGTTGATAATCAGGCTCATCAGCTGGGCGATTTCAGCCTGAAAAGCGAAGGTCTCCACCTCGCCGTTTTGCTGCTCCATTGCAACTTCCTCCGGCATCTTGACTTACTTCTTCTCAACGCCAATAAACAATGAAAATTAAAAACGTCACTCGATGCACAAATAAAAACTCCTTTCCTCTTCAACGTATTACTAATAAACGTCTCTTTTAAACTTCACTTCAATAAACAATAGTGTATTCACTTGACAACGGTCACAAGAGTGAACGTAAAATCGCTTTAGTAGTGATCGCTCTGAGATGCGCTCAGCTCGCTTGCTTGTCTCGAAATATTGAATCCGCGCGCGCTCGCTTCGCTTTTATCGAGCCGGCCCGACTCTAGAACCTTCCCAGCGGATATTCGCCGCGCTTCTCGAACTTTCCGCCAGTTGAGCGTCTATTTTCGCACTGTCTTTTCGCCAACCGTCTTCCTTATCGTCTTTTACTTATCTTCTAAATTCCTCCCTGTTTTTTTCGTGAAGTTTCGATGGCTCAACGAGGCTCGTAGAGGTAAGATTGTTTTTTTCGAGGTGAAGGTTAGGGAAGGCTGCTTGACTAGCTGCGTGGCGGCGGCGGAAGCTCGGTAGGCTAGCGGCGCTGTATCTAGAAAAGTCTCGAGCGCGCCGGCCCCGCAGCGGTGTAGGATGAAAGGGGAGGCGATGCCGTATACAGCCCGAAAATGCCCGACTTGCTAAAACGAGCGGCGTTTCGAAGTTTCGCGAAAATGGGTTTGTTTTGGGAGATGGGTTAGAATAGAGGGTTTTGAGGGAATTTTTGGGGGGATGCTGGGTTTTTGGTTTTGCGGAGGTGCGATGTGATTTTTCTTTGTTTTTGGCGGTAGAGTTATGGTGGAGTTATAAGAGATTTTTTATGATTTGGTTGAAATTTCAAATTTTTGTTAATGATTTATTCATTGATGAATTTATTAAAAACGTATTCAAATCGTATAAATTTTTCTTTTAAAAATTCATGTTACAATAATAAACTTAATTATAGTATATTTATCATTTTAAAAAGCTTATAAAAGTATAGTTTTACATTTTTAAAATTAAACTTTGTAAAAAAAATATAAAAATGATTTTAAATAAATAAAACTTCGTGATTATTTATTATTTTATAAAATACAACATAAGCAAAAATCTTATTAAGTTCCTAAATTTAAAATAAAATCGAATTATTAACGTAAATTAACGTAATGAGTACGAAAATTGTATTTACTTATGAAATTAAATATAAGGATTTTTCTCGAATGTTCCAACTATTTAAAAGTATTATTAAAATAACCTTAATATTAAAAACATAAATATACATATCCCAATAAACACTAATTATATAAGTAAACAATCAAAATCAACAATCAATATAAACATCCATCCAACCCAAACGCATTCCCGTCGTCGCGCAGGTAACCGCACACTTTCCCACTTCTCGTACATTCTACCCTCAAAAATTCCTAATAATCCAACCCACCTAAACTACCTCTCCACTATAACCCTACATTAATTCATCAAAATTAAACAATCAGTCATCAAATTATTGCACAAACTCCATACAGCTGATTATACAAGCAGACAAAGCCGCGTTCTCAGAAGTGTGCTAAAAGGTATTGCAGCAGCGAGAGGCGCGGCGAGAACATTCGAGCGACGGTTCATATTCGACATGGCGCCTGTATATTGTGCGCGAGTATACACGTCAGTGTGCTTCTATCGATCGCGTTTTTTCGGCGTATGGATAATAGAGCGCCGGTTGCGACTTGTACACGTGTGCACCTGGATTTTGTAACGGGTTTTTGAATAAGAATGTTATTTTTTTTGTGGGTATAATTTGAATGGGTAGACGGTGTATTGGTATCGTCTAGATCTTTTCGTGCGCGCACTCGGCGCAGGATGGGTATATGTTGATGCTTTATATAGGAGTATTTGCTAGAAACGTGCCGAAACGTGATTCCGAGTACGAAAATAGAAGACTGAGTGGGTATTATTAGCGTACGCTATATTCGCAATGTTTACGTTTTTCGTTACGTAAATGAGAAGTTTTTGCGCTAATCGTAAGGGCCCGCGAAAGTTCACGGGAAAGAGTAATTTCGCACTTATCGACCGAACGAGGTTGCCCTTCGAGAAAGGGCGCGAAATATGATGAAATAAGCTTACTTATATATATATATATGGTTTGTCTTGGGAAGGCTTTTAGAATATTCGATGATTTTTTAAGGAAGAATGAAGGTTTTTAGGTTTATAAACTTTAGTTTTAATACAAATAATTATAATAATGAGTGAATTGAATGAAAATCATACTTACATACAATGAAATATTATTACACCTAACGTTATGTTTAAAAAGAATAAGTAACAAAATCATTTTTTGAAATGTACAAAACTTCCAGTTTAACTTTAAAAAATAAATTAAGAAATAAATATATCATAATCAGAAAATATTAAAAAAAATATAATTTTATATGTTTCTCTACAGAATTTAGTCTAAGTCATTTTCTACTACACCGACAATTAAACCTGAAATTACTTACAGTATTGCTATCTTTAATTAAATACGTTTATAAACGTAAATACACTCACAAAACAGTCATCTATATTTTAGAAGAATTTGTTGGGCTCTAGAAGAAATTCTTACTCTGGTCATGAAACCAATTTCTTTTAAGATATAAAAAAGAATAAGGAAATAACGTATTTTTTCTACTTTTTTTTTAGCCAATAGAAAAAACATTCAAAATAATCAAATTTCTGATTGATATATATAATTATTTTATACTATGGTAAAAATTCCATAAATTTTAATTCAAATAGACGTAATCTAAAATTAAAACGATAACTTTTTAATTTTAAATGAACTAATTTCAACTGACTTATTAATATAAAATTTAGAGGACCTTTTTGCCCGAGTATGCTCATACTTACACCTTATAGAACAATTTTACATACACATTACATACAGTAATTGTCATATTGTATCTAAAAGACTAAAAATATATAACTGTCAGCCTTTATATACAGATAATATTTAATATTTAATGTTACAGAATATTTTAGTTAAAAAAAAAATTAATAAAACCAAAATGTTAAAAATTAGATTATTAACATCTTTAAATTTTAACTTTGCATAATATTAATAAAATAATCCGGTATCTCATTTAATATTTATTTTTATCCATAATCTTGTCTTTTATAGAAAATATATATTTTTTATTATTATATTAGAAAATATACTTTTATTACCTTTTCAATATTCTTATCCATGAATACCCGACAGTTCAAACCATTATTTTACGCGGTAGCCAACAGATGTCGGTAAAGTTCTCGAAATAAGACTATATTTATAATGCAGTTAATTATGCGAAACTTATAATTTTAATATAATATTATTAACTATAAGTAAAATATACTAACAATAATTTTAGAACTCTATTTAAAAGCTAAAAATAAACTTTAAAGTCTTCAGACGCATAAAAATATTTTTAGCTGCAAACAGTATCAACATTTTTTTATTAAATGTTTTAAACTAATATTAACTTGATTTTTTTACTGTTAGTTATTTTTGAATAGAAATATATAATATAATATTTATAATGCAATATAATAATAAAATATAATACAAAATTTGTGCTGTAACCAAGTATATAAAAAGGTCCAATATGCTTTGAAATATAGTCATATAACCAATAACATATTTTATTCCCGACTTAACTATAATGGCCACTTTACCGACCCGAAAAGCGGGCATAATGGGCCATATTATTCCCT
>UELX01003026.1:0-26134 GCA_900480035.1 Eupelmus urozonus
GTGTTGCATTGTCGCACTGTTGCTTACATATTGTGTATTATGAATCCATTGTATTGGTTAGAAATTGCTCATACCTTTAATTTTTGCACGAGATAAACAAATTATCTATTATACTATGGTATCGTTTATGTGCGTTTATAGTTGCATATAATGAATTTACTCTTTATAACATCTGTTCTGTAATATTCTTTCAGTATTACAAAGTATCACAAAGTATCTGTAAGAATCACTTAAAAAATACCTTAAAATATAATACAATATTTCATAATATACAAACCATTTTCAAAAAATCATAACTCTCAGCTAGCTCAGTTATATCAAGAAGGACATTCTCAAACTAAACTAGTCTTGACCAAACTTTATCGTCGTTGTTACCTAATCGCCATCAAGCTTTCTGTTATTTCCATCACGATGATTGGAACTGTTTACTATCCTAAACCCATCGACGAAAAAAGTTGCCCTCTTAAAACGCACAGTCAGCAACGTCTCAACTATTCGAGCGGTATTGGTAAACAAAATTACTATCAAATTGGATAAAATTTAAGACAGCCATTCAGAAGGCAAGTTATTCTAGTAATGAAGCTCGTTCATGAATATTTGATAAAGAAACTAGAAGAGCTTCTGCGTTCTACGTGTGCGCATGATAAAATAATAATAATAAATACAGCATCGATCGCATTCGCCACGGTTAGCCAACCAAAGCTCATATTTCGCATATTTGCTGGTTACAATAGAAACTAATGTGACCGCAACGACGATTTACGATGGAATTTACCATAAAAAAATCCAAAGTCTTCCAAACACAATGTTTTCCTACAAAAAATGTAAAAAAAATATAATCATTTTTAACAAGAAATTCTGAAAATTATATATTATAAAGACGTAACCGTTTTCCAGGCCTCAAAATCTTAAAAAATAGATGCACCCCTCAGCGAACGAATCCAAAGTTACCAAGGAGAGCAAAGAATGTTATGAAACCCTCAGCGCCCGGACTATCGGTTTCCCTAAACTTCCAACGATATAACGTTTGCCGTGAGAGCTTCTGAAATTATAAAGTCCGAAGCAACGCACCGACTGCGAGCGCGGCTCGCGCCGTAGTCTTGCGATCGTTAATGCGAAAGTTACTACGCGCGAGTAATTGCATTCGCAACTTGCGCTCGCGCGCACGAGCAAAAGTCGAACGGAGGCGAGCGCAATGCCGGCTAGAGCCTTTGTGGCGCCCGGATCTGAGACTCCCTTTTGTTAATTAAGCGGAGGGTTCCGCTTATTTTATTGCTCGAGGAATGAAGATAAATCGCGGGACTGGGAGGTTTTAGACGTTAAAGGCAAGTTAGTTTTGTGAGGATTATTGTCGCAGATGAAATGTATACATATATTTCTTTGTGGAATGGTCTTCAAGACTTTTAGTCTAGTTTTTAAATGTCTTGATGTTTGTGGAAATGCAAGCAGAACTGATGGTTTTTAACTCGTAGAACGTAATTTTATATGTATACTTTATTCTCTGCTCGATTCAAGTAATAAACTTTATTGGCATAAACAGGAATGAATTAATATTTTATTCTACTTTATTTTGATATTTTTTATTCACATCCAAAAAGAAGAACAGATGGATTTAAATTTGTTGAATGCAATTTTATATGTACTTATGCTTTATTTTCTACTCGATTCAAGTAAGCTTTATTGGCATAAAAAAGGATAAATTTATATTTTATTCCACTTTTTAAGGGTCTTAATATTTTAATTTAAAAAAGAAGAACCAGATGTACTTAACTCATCGAAACGGTTATTCACATTATATTTTTTTTCACTCATTTCAAGTAAGCTTTATTTTCATAAAAATTTAACGAATAAGTCACGAGATAAGAGACTTCCAATATTAAAAGAGGTATCAGTTGAACTTTGGTTACAACTTATTTTCCACTCTATTTGCCGGGTTAGTTTACGAGCGGCGCTCTGCTTGTTTGAATCGACGCCGGCCGCTCCTGCCGATGTACTTTTTTCCCGTCATTCCTTTTGCGCTCCCTCGTCGACAACTCAATATTTTCTCTTTCTACCTCGATAAGTTTGTTTAATCGTACTTCATATATCTTCAGCGCGACTCCACTTGCTGCAGGCTTTTAATCTCTTTTAAACTTTGCCGTCTGTATAGCCGCACTCCTTCTTTTTCGGTTCAATCGTGACAACGCTCTTAAATTTTTCGCTAAGTTTACTTATAAATTCCCTTTGTTCCTATACTCGAGAAATTTACAAGTGATCAGCGATAACATCTCTTTTTTACCTTTGAAATACTCGTTTGTATTTATATGATTCTCTAACATGCTGTAACAGTATGTTTCGAATCGTTAATCGATACTATATGCACTATTGCCATGTTACGTACATGACAGTTAGGCTTTGTTGTTTGTAAATTATGCCATTGATGGTAAATAGACGTCGTAAAACAGTTGCTACTACAGTTCAATATTACGTGGATAAAACTACTGCTGTTTGTCAAATAAGTCCATATAACAGACTATGTACGACACGATTTTATAACTTTATTGCGTGTGTACGCTTTATTGACGAAAACCTTTTTGGCACATTTCTAATATACGAACAGGCAGTAATATTGATGTCGCAATATCGTCTCGTAGTATTCATTTCCTTTCGCTGCATTAAGAGAAACAAAACAGTAAAAAGAACGTCCGCTTTTTAACGATAAAGTTCTCTTGTTATACTTACTGTTGCGCACATTTATTATTCATAAATGCATTTAACTGTATCACTGAACCAGTGTTCATTTTATTAATGAATGAAATCAGGTTTAAGGGGATGCTTGTGGTCTTATGCTCTGCTCAACATTTGTACCTTTTTGCCATTTAAAAGGAACGTGAACTACGAGGAATATAAAATATTGACAAATCATTATGCTCTTCAAGCATATTGGTCCCAATTAATAATCCATAAGAGGATGTACTATACAATTAAAGTAGTTTAACACATATCAGTTTAATGCTTTTAAAGTATACTTTATATTTGTATTCAATTTATTAATCTATCAGTAAATATATAGTATGCTTTAACTGGTTCAATTACACACTGTTCCGTCTTTCACACGGCATTTGGATTGTACTATCATTTTCGAGCAATGGTCAGGGTTTACATCGAGCTCTGTGCAAATTATTACCGAAACCTACATACATCATCATTAAATCAAGGATATCATCATATGCGATGTAATTTCTACCTCACGCGATCCAGCACGATTCACGCAACCATAAAATACACCCTTTTACATTAAAACTCCCAGAATCTGCAAGAATATTGAACAGCAGATCATCTTTCCAAATCGTAATGTTTACAAACATTCCAAAGAGTAACGTTGCTTACAGAATTCTTCAACACCTTCGCCAACAACCGAATCCTCGTACACTTTGTCCAGGCATTTATTATTTGCGCGAGATCAGCGATGATTCATCGCCGGGCTGCGGCCCGTCGTTAATCAAGGGCCGGCAAGGGGCGCGAGCCGCTAAAATAATTATCAAGACGTTTGCGAGAAAATAAACTGGCGGCCATTTTTCGCGAGCCTCGCGGATCCCCCCGCCCATTTCTCACGGCGCACCCTCCCATTAGGCGCGTATTAAATGTGTGGATTAGCCCGTCAAAATTTCTCCGCCGCTGCACCCTCGTCAGCGCGTTCATCGCCTCGGCGAGCAAGGAAAAAATTTTTTCCGTACCAGATAGAGGTGAGAGAGAGAGAGGGAAGAAATGTATTCATAAATCGTGCGTCGGTACGTCGGCGGGCTTCTTTCTCATGCAAATTTTCGTGGCCAGAGTTGACAAAAGTGAACGCAAGCGTGTGCATGTACAGAGGGTACGGAGTATATGGAGCGAGCTGGCGCTGTCGGGCTACCTGACTACGGGAGTTCAGTTTATTTTTTTCATTTTTTCCCTTCCTCGCACTCCTCTCTCTCTCTCTCTCTCTCTCTCTCTCTCTCTCTCTCTCTCTCTGTCCCTGTCTGTCTGTGTCTATCTCTCTTTCTCTCTCTTTTTCACTCCACTTTATTTTATATACCTTTATATAACCATGCCAGACGAGAGAGCCTGAGGAAGAGAGACGGACAGAGCGAGTGCCGGAGAAATAGATTGAGTAAGAGGAAGACGGGAGGCGGGAAGTAGAAGGCTTGATAGTCACGAAGGAAGCGGGAGAAGAAGAAGGAGAGAGACGCGAGAGAGCGAGATGGAAAGAGAAAAAGATAGGGACGGAAGCGCGTGCTTGGGCTTGCGCCCACGTATTGCACACCTGGCACTTCCTCGACCGCTCTAACCAGCTTTTGACTGTCCTTTTCCGCAGAAACCGCAGGAAGAAGAGCGAACAAAAAATCTCATAAGAGCAATAGAAATGACTGGCGCTGAATCTTTGATTTGAAAGACAATCGTCGGTTAACCTGAAGAATATAATTGTTGCAAAATAGTTGTTACACCGAGAATAAATCTATGTACTGATATGTTTTATCAATAGTTGCTTAAATCGAAGTACGCAAAATAAACAAAGAATTCAATGTAATTGATTGTGATGCATTTTGAAAAAGTATTATAAAGTTCTAATAGCGCGTATAACATTCTTTTAAAATTATTTCAACATTTTGCGTACGTTTTTTCATTAGCAAAGTAATTAATTATTCGAAACTCGGCATTGTAGAATTTAGTTTGACTACTCTGAAAGAGCAGAGTAATTAAAGTTCGTCTTTTTTTTCTTCAAAACGCTGATATTTTTTTGGAGCACTAACTATGTTGCCCTTAATTTCACTCCTCGTAAAGACTTCTAAAACTTTTCCACCTAATTTTAGTCCTTTTTAGTTAAATATAATGTGATACTTGAAAAGGGAGAATTTAAAATTATGAGAAAATTAGCCATATTTTAGTGCGCTCTTTACAAGTACTATGAATGTTACATGGTTAAAACATGTAATGTATATTTGCCGGAATAAGCTTTTCCAACTAAAAAGTGTATTAATGCGTTCTCTACTGGTGGCGTATTCTGGCCTTAGTGGAAGTAGCTGTGTCATTACTATTATTAATCATAGTTATTACAGAGGCAGTTTGACATTAAGGAACTAATGTTTCGGAAGATAATTACAGATGAAGTCGTAGTAAATCATCATGTATAACTAATCGCTACTTGAAATTGCTCGTAATGCTTAAATTAACTTGCGCCCATAAAATATTTCGGATTTATCTAAAATTTGTCGAAAGAATTACATTACTACGAGTTATGTGATTCATTCTTTTTTTCACATAAAAATTTTTAATCACTAAAGTTTGCTAATTATTACGAAGAGAAAACACATAATGTTAGAATCGCAGAATTCGACGGGCTTTTCAAGTAGTATTTTTTGGGACGAGTATTGCTTAAAGCTCTTTACGTAATACTGCAGAACTATCGCATGTATGTGCGCGCGCGCGAGCGCATATAAGTACGTAATACGATTTCCCGGGCAAGAATGCACCCCCCAGTAAATGTTACAAAGAGATATCCTTTCACTGTCTTCCTCTGAAAGCCTGTGAGCGATATTACGCTTTCTTAAATAGGTTCATCAAGCCGGAGCTTCCTAATAAATTTAGTATGACTTTTAGTAAGCGGCCGTACTTGGCGCATTAAAATCTGTAAAACCATTCATACTTAATAGCTCAGTCGCTGCTGTAACGGCGAATACTGAAAAATGGAGGTAAAAAAGGCAGAGTAAAATAAAAGGAATAGGAAGAGTGGGCGATAGTAAAAGCATGATTGTAAAAGCGGAAGTAAAGAAGGAAGAAAGGGGTTTTGAAAAATAAAATAGTGAGTAAAATCAAGAAAGATGCCCTTCCTGCTAGAACGAAGATAGAAAAATGTAATAAAGCGAAAAGATAAGTTATGGATTTTGAACAATCGTAAATGAGACGTACAAAGTGATATATAAAAAAATATGCAGACAGAGCCAAAGTGGAGAAAAAAGGAAGAATGAGATATGGAGAGAAAGCCGTAGAACAAGAACAAGACGAAGAAACGGAGAAATGGAAAACGGAAGAGAGGGTAAAGATTTACACGAGGCGAGCGCTTACCGAGAAGCACCAGAAATATAATATTCCCAGCGAAAGAGTGAGAAAAGGAGAAATTGAGGACATTGTAGACGACAACATAAAGAGGAAAAGAACGCGTTAGCGCGCTTGCGAACCGCCTCAATGTACTGTACGAATAACAATGCCCATAGCGGTTCTGTTCCTTTGCCCTCGCTCTTCCTTTTTCCTTTCTCTCTCTCTCTCTCTCTCTCTCTCTCTCTCTCTCTCTCTCTCTCTCTCTCTCTCTCAAGCGACACTGTGTTTTTTCCATTCCCTCCAAGCCTCGTTTCCCTTTTATTTTCGAGCTCCTTTTTGAGCAGGCTGCGGTCACCGCGCGCTTTTTCTTCCTCTGTCAAGTGGGCGCGGTTTAAAAGGGAGCTCAGTTTTGACAAATTTTCCAGTGGGTGTACTTATTCAGGGACGTGACGCACCCGTGGGACTGCGCGTGCGCAATTGACAAAATTGCGGAGAGAGAGCAGAGATTTCCGAGCAGCGGGGAGAATTGTTTTGCCCGAGCGTTGGCTCTACTTCTATTTAGCGAAAGGGTGGATCGGACTAGTCAATGGGATGAAAGCTTTGACGAGGCGCGAAAGTGGGCTTTTTATGGAACAAGCGAGTCGAGATGTATAATTGAGCTTTTATGCAAAGTGCGAATTAATTTTTGCTTATTCCAGTGCTGCTGCAGTGAAATTTTCTTTGCCAAACGAAATGTGTCATTTTTAAGGATATTTGATTTAGTTTGGAAATTTTAATAAATATAATTTATTCGGCTAAAAAATAATGTCTTATTGTGCATTTGTAATTACAATATTTCATACTTTTCTCGAAAAAAGTATAAAGATTTTATGTAGAAGATCTTATAAAAAATATATGAAAATAAAACAATCTACTTTTTCATTAATAACGGCTTTATTCGGTCGTTAACTTTTTATGTTTAATGCATTCTTCCATGAATAAAGAATAATCTTTAAGCGAAAAAAAAAATTTAACGGACAATGGATTTTATAGATTTTTTATGATTATAATAAACCAAAAAATTCAAATGCAATTTATCTATATTTATACAATAAAACTATATTTTTCACTAATTAGCTATCACATTTTAATATTCAATGAATGATCCGATTTTCATGATATTTTTTAAATTACTTATTCAGATTTTAAATAATGAACGAAATTCCTATGTTTTTATTTATTTGTTTCATAAAAATTTTTTTAATGTCAAATATACCAATGCAGTCTTAATAAATAATTAAGCACTATTAAAAGTTGTTGTTTTAATACTAGGATCAGTGGGCTTCTATTTTAAGCATATCTTTATGAAAAATAGAAACATTTTAATGGGATCAATTCGGGTAATCTTATTAAAAATTTTCGTAACATTTGCCGAAAGTTTAAGAATCAAGAAAAGTTTTTCAAACTAAATTCTTATGCATACCTATATGGATGCACCTTGCAAACCTTTTTTCTTGGCACTGCTTCAAGCAAAAAACTTTACAAACAGTCGCTTCGGCGAGTATTTACCTCATATTTCGGAAGCTCTCTGAAAATTGCTGTTTCACAATACATTCATAATTTACAAATGGCACCTTAATGATTCTCGGAGAGCAATCTCTGAATTTTTATAAAAAAGTTTTAAAGTATATAAAAGGAAAGATAACAATTTTCCATGTGTAAATTGTTCTATATTTACTTCTGTGATTTAAAAACATCTATTTATAATTTTATTCTAATAAATAAAGGTAGTGCATAGTAAGATAATTAAAGTGACTATCGTAATTGAAATTTTTTTACTTATATCAATTCATATCATTATCTTTCCTTTTTTATCGACGTTTTAGTTAAATTATCTGGCATAATAGCAATCTTTAAGATCTTTGAAATAAAATCTATCTAAATAAAAATATTTTTTTATGGAGTCTTTATTTGATAAATAGACTTTTTTAAACACTGAAACTTTTATTTAAGCGAACATAAAAAAATTATAGTGGGTGCTTTGTGAATTTATTATTATTCCACAATATTGCTAATGAGATAAAAGATACAAGGTTGGATTAACATTGATATTCCCTTTATTTTCGGCTATTTTTTAATGTAAAACTTTATGAAGCTTACTATTTATTCATGGAATTATCCTTGATAAACCTTTAAAATTTACTTAAAAAAATAAACACCTATTAATATATGTATATAAACAGCTGAATGTAAATATTTTTTAAAGTTAAAATACAAGCATACTTTAAGCTTAAAAAATTTTATTCAACTCTCCGATGCATATTTAACAAAACCGTCAGAAACTTTCACAATAAACATTTCACGAGAAAATTTAAATGGCTAAAAATGTAATGCATGCGAAAACTCTTTTCACGAGCCTCGGCGCGCCTGCAGAATCTAATACTTTCTGATTCCTGGCAGTGTGGCAAAACGCATTAAGAACCCATACAGCCAGAAAGCGAGCGCACTATCGCATATTTGCAGAGCATAGCGGAGTGGCTCTTTCTCTCTCTCTCTCTCCTCTTCACGGCAGAGAGCAAAGTTTGCGGCTGCGCGCATGATACATCTTTGGCTCCCGGAGAGAGGTTAAATAGGCACGAAAGGGTTAAGTCCACACGCTTTGCCGAGGAAAAGAATAATTCCAGTTTTTGTGCGGAATCTTCCTATCTCGAGGGAAAAACCAACACAGACTTCGGACACGTGAGGGGCAGGAGTCGGGCCGAGGCAATTTGAGAGTGGACGGGGTTGGGGGGTGGGTGGACCAACGGTAGGGGGGAGAAAAAAAATAGTGGAGCTCCCGCGAAGTTACTTCCGGAGAGCCTCTTGATGGAGGAATGGAAGAGAGTAAGCAAGAAGATAGAGATAGAGGGAGGGGGGAGAGAAAGAAGAAATCGAGATTGATTTATTAATGTGTACTTAGAGCCTGGTATATGAATGGTCGTGAAACATGAAATACATTGAAATGAATTGTCAGGCAGATGAGTATTGAGCTGGTTGCTGGAATATATATACGATATGTTAGCATTGTCATAAAAAATTGCATGATCCTATAGCTCGGGTAGGTAAACTGAATCGTGGAATTAATGTGTAATTTTAATGAGAATCCTTATTTTACTTTGATTATATTAATATATTCTGTATTTTTTCTTTGCAAAAATTTATTATGTAATGAGTGAAATATATGAAAAACAGTAATTATCTCTTTATTTTTGATTACATGTAGTGCCAAATAATTATTTTTCTTTATGTTTAAAATGTACCGGAGTTGAAAAGTAAAAAAAAATCAATAAATTTATTATAAGAACTAAATTCTTATCCACAAAAAGTAAAATTAACTTCATTGAAAATGAACATTTCTCTGAGTAATCAAGCCCTGGTTAATTCAATTAGCTTTACTCTTTTGTCATTAATGCATAGCTAAAGCCTTATTCGCATTCTGATTTTGATAAAATTATCTTTACTGAAGGTTTTTAAAAAAATGTTTTAATTAATTCAAAATTATTTTAAGATCTTTCTGCCTTTATTTTATTATATCTTTATAATGTATTAAGTTTATATATTAGTTGATGATTTTTTTAGATAATTTTTTATTAATAATATAATTTTATATAGCATTTTTTACTTTTTTGTGCTTATTATATAAAGATATAAAATCTAAAAATTTTCAAAAAATTCTGATTCATCGTTTAATTACAACAAAAAAAAAAAAAAATACGTATATTTAATTTATTGTTTTTAATATCATTTTTTGTCTAATCCTTTAATATTGATGGTATTTTGTAAATAAAACACAATGAATAAAAAAAATTATTTTTATAATGAAATATAATAAACATTGATACTTAAAGAATTTTCAAAATGAAAGACATGTATATTTTTGAATAAATGCAAATATTTTCCAAGTAAAAATAACACTATTTTCTAGTTCAAAAGAAAGTCTAAATAAACTGCACCACTTTTCGGAGCATTAAGAAAACATGATGTAAAATAAAACCTCGAATCTCGGGGGAAATTTAAGAAAGCAAGGTCTATTCAGATTAAACTACACAAAAGTATACTTATTTTGAGCTTGTACTTTATTTGATTTTCTTCAAACGTATATATATATGCATATCTAGATTCTGTAATATGTAATGCCAGAAATCCTAGTCATTACACATTGTACTGATCATCTCATTATTATGCAAATAATTCCATATAATTAATTAATGAAAATAGCTTAATTTTCTATAAAAAGCAGAAACACTTTAATTACTCGCAGTTAGCAAAGCTCTCCAGCAGCGTCTTTCAATTAGTCATTATCTCATTTAAACATCGAATTTCCCGGTACCTTTCCTCACTCAAAAAGAGTTTATAAAGGCTAGATTTACAGCTACAGCCAGTTGAGTAAAAGGACCTTTAAAACGAAACAATTTCTAAACAAGCGAATTGCGCCTTTATTTACAGATAAGCAGAGCGCAGTAGCGACTTAAACCGAACCCCCGCCCCCCTCAAAATACACACTCTCTTACCCACCCCCACAGCCACGCACACGCACAGGCACGCACACAAACACTAATACAAAGAGCGCAGCTTACACGAGCCAGCGACAGCAAGACGAATGCCGCAGCGGCTCACGCTCGAGAAGAACAGCTGCGCGCAGCTCGACAAATCAACATCCTCAACGCTCGCGCTTCGCCGTCTGTACACATCGCTCTTCTCCTATATACACACTCTCGCGCTCGGTGCCAAGCGAATCGATATTATCGGCAACCTCCCAGAGACACCCATACAGCCCTACACTCATAAACACAGACCCAGACGCAGCCGCAGTCACACGTATATACACAACACACAGATATAGCCGGAATCGTAGAGCCGTGGCAGCAGCAATTAATCGGCGAATGACGAAAGACTCGCTCGCCCGGGGAGAGCAGCGCTGCTGCTGGCTGTGGCGGCTGCGGCGCATCTCGCTGCACGGCGACCGATCGATAATAGCCGGCCCGCCCACGCGAATCTTGAAGGGTTACGCGCGCGCGCGCGAACATATGAAAATAGGCGCGCGTGCTCGAAAACTCGATTAACTCGCGCGCTCGTTCTTTTGTAGCGCGTAAACGGCGCGCGCGAGGTAGAGGCGAGGAGAAATCGATTTCGCGCGCTCGCTCCTCATTTCCTGCTCATTTTAGAGCGTGGCGCGGAGCCAGCCGTTTATCCGGGAGCTGTCATTTTTGCGCTTTAAGCGCGACGGGATGTGCAGAGCCGCGAAAGTGTCGCGGGCTTTTGATCTTCGGAGCGGCGATAATTGCGGATAATGTTTTGGTCGAGGGATTTTAATTTTCGGAGCTGGCTTTGAAGGATAGGGAAAGAGAGAGAGAGAGATGGTAGCGTGAGTCGCGCGCTTGTTGATCTCGGAGAAAGGAAATGAAAAAAGCGATCGTTGTTTTGTACGTGGGTATGTGTGTCGCAGCGGGTTAATACAGGATCGCGCGAATGTTTTTGCGGGTGATAAGCAAATATTATCGCTTTGGAAGATTGGTTTTTACTTTAGCGGAGAGGAAAGCTTTCGGCCAGTACTTTCTGGATTTCTCTGATGTTGGTATTATTAGAGTGTGGCTTACTGGCTGCGATAAAATTTGCATACAGCGGTGGCACTTTTCATAATGCGATTGAATTTGAAAGCCCTCGATAATGTTTCTGAATTTTTCTCGGCATACTTTGCCGCTAGTTTTTATACAAATGTAAAAGAAATTTTTATTTTTAGTATAATAATGAACGCTCGATTGAATATTTCGGTATTGAACCAGAAGTTGGAAAATTAATAGCTGCCGCTAATTGGTTGATTTATGAGAATATCAATATTCTAGGTATTAAATATTGAGGAGAAGGGCTGGCCATTCTCGGACATTATCTACTGCAGTGCTATTTTTCTGCCCGATCGTATTTTCAAGTTATACTGATCAAAGTAGAACACGTCTGACCATTCTCGGCGCATTCTACTTATTTCATATTCCAACAACGATTTTCTAAAAACTTTATAAAAAATTAAATTAAACATTCGTAAGTAAAATTGAAACGTTGGCACGGCAAGCGTGCAATAACCCGCCGGAGCATTATTTAAGAAATACGCGAATATACGTAAAAACAGGAAAAGAAAGAGAGAGAGAGAGGGAAAAGAGAAAGGAACGTAATACACTCTCTCCTTGCGCGATAAGGAAGAAATGGCACGGAGCGCGGGGCAAAAAAAAAGGTGCGTTTCGCCGAGCTCTCGGGTCTCGCTCCACCAGTCAACGACAGCGAGTCCTCCATTCTTCTCCTCTCTCGCTTCCTGCTCTCTTGCTCCTCGTGAATTTTTACCTCCCTCCTCTCCCCGCAAAATATTTGCTTACGCGAGCGCGAACGCAGCTGCGCCGGCCATCTCAGAAATTGCTTTACAACGCCCCCAACCCACTTCGCTGCTTGCCGAGCGATAGGCGACTAAGGAGTTGTTGCAATTCGCGGAAATTTAATTAGTTTTGAGGGGAAAAATACGTGGGATTTTTTTCGCGGCTGTAGAGCTGGATTCCTGAATGAGCGGTGCGACTGTGATGCGGAATCCTTTGAATTGGGATATAGATCTTTCTCGAAGGTGGAATTTTCGAAGATCGGAAAATGATTTGCATGATTTCGCGGACGGATGGGGAAGCGCGCGGTAACGATTTAGCCGGGAATCTCGGGATTTTCATGAGGTCGCGTTTTCGGAAAGAATTTCCAGAAAATTCGTGAAAAAGTATCTTTGGAATTGATACAGTTTTGAGAGGAAAGTATCTAGACGACCGGGAAACGATCCGTATCAGTGGGAATATAGGGAGAGAATTGCGTTTCGTTATAACATTTTTCAATTGAACTGGATTCTCACGTGATATTGCATTTTTAAACTGTAGTTTGGTTACGGCTATCCGTAGATAGATATGTAAAAAAGAAATGTAAATTTTCCATCTATTGTTTCAAAAGAAATATCACTACCTCTTACCTCTTCATAAATACGAAAAATAACCCATTACACTTCAATTTCATTTCCAACAAAAACATTCGCCTCTACTCTATCGTACATCTGCGATTTACTTATTTCTCTCGAAGCTATTTTTGATCGAGTCGATACACACTACCGACGAAATCGCAGCCCGCCTCGAGAAGAAGCCGGCTCGGACTACATGGAAGTAAAAAAAAAAACTTGGCTGGCTCAGGCGAGAAGTTCACTCCTTTATCCGGTATCGCTTTCCAAACCTAATAACCGATAAGAAAGGCGCGCGAGAGAGAGAGAGAGAGAGCGCCAAAAAAAGTGGGCGCAGGAAAGTAGCTAGCGCGCGCAGCCGGCGAAACATCCGCGCCCAATGGCGCACATCTGTGGAGCCAAGCCGGAAAAAAGTAAGAAGTCAAAAAAAAAAAAGAAAGGAAAATAGGATAGCAATTTTCTCGCTTTAGCTGCCTTCTGGGAGACTTTCGTCCGTCTATATATAGACAGCCAGACACGCGGATATAACGGAGGATTGTTTGCCTTACTCTCCGGGCCGATGTTTATGATACGAGGCTACGCGTAGCTGCGCGATTGGAACGAGGGAGAGAGAAAGTCTATATCGCGGCACGTATGCGAGCGCCGTAGTATAGCCGCTCCTTTGCCTATCTCTCGTCACGCTGAAATATCACTCGCTCGAGCCTCTCTCCCCCCCATCCTCCTTCTGTTTTATTCCTTTATCTCCTCCGCGGCTTCCCATTTTTCCTCGCGCCCGTTTTTACGGTACAAGCTTTCCTTCTTAAGGCTAAACCCCGCTTCTTTATGCGCGTGCACGCACTACCTCTCTCTCTCTCTGTGCGAGAGCAAAGTTTCGCGTTGGATATATAGCCCGCTGAAAAATCGCGGCCCGATGGCCCGCGGCGCTATATTACGCCTTTTAACGCCGGGACGTGCGGAATTAAAGAGGAAAAATCGAGGCGCGTTACGCGCCCGGCAACTTCGCCCCGCGGCCAACTTTCGGGAGATTATCGTAAAAAAAATTTGCGGCTAATGCGCCGCGCGCCTCCCGGATCGATATGAGGGCAAAGTCGCGTGCGCGCGCGGGTTAGTTTTAAAATTCAAACGGCCGGGGATATGAAGCGGCTTGGGCTTTTTTCATTTATTTATCGGGCCGGCTCGCGCCGGGGCGAGAGATGATTCATTTCGGGTAATGGACTGCGCGACGGCATGCGAAGCGCAATTTTCGCCGGGCGCCGATCTGGGAATGTGAGTTACGACTGCGGAGGTGTAGGTAAGAACGGTGTTAGTAGCCGGCGGTGGGAGGCGAAATGAAATTTGCGAGCTTTTCGACTGGACTTTGAGCCGCGCGAGCGTTAAAAGTAGCCGAGCAGCTCGTGAAGTACAGATGCGATAAAAAGTCCATGAGAAAGGCGATAAAAAGTTGAAAGAGGGGAGGAGGGCATTTGTAGGACTGGCGGAATAAGCTGAATTCTTAGCCTGGCTGCTGACTCTTCGCGAAATGAGCGGCGAGAGATGCTATGTTTGATAATGACGAGCCTTCAAACGAGGAAAAAACTTGAGCCCTAACAAAGAAGTTCAAGGGACCTCTTTTAATGAGAATCAGGTCATGCTTCGTCTCTGGAGAAGGCTTTCAGTAGCACAAACACTTCTGTCGAGTTTCATCTTTTCTTTTTTCTCAATCCAAGCGCGACTGCAATATACCAGCCCTCCACGCCGGAGTATCAGTCATAAACAAAGCCCAGCGTTAAAAGTCAAAAGACGAGCGTATACTCCAAAATCGCTCCCAGTAGTTAAACTTCACAAAGGCTCGCCGAATTTCGTTAAGCTCCTCCAACCGAATTCCCTTCCACAACTGCCCCCAATATCTATCATACCCAATAAGCTACCAGCGCCACGTCCCCTAAGGCCGGCTTCCCTCCGCTCTCGCCTCAAAATAGACCAAAGACGAGAACGTATCAACGTACAGAGACACACACACACACACACAGAGCTTCAGTAAGGGCTTCTCGGTGCACTGGAGAGAGAAGCTCGAGAGCTGGAGGCATAGAGCAGAGGTGGGCCTGAGGAAGCGAGTTGCCTAGTTCAGCGAGCGGAACAGATCGCGCGCATTGATTTCGCCCGCGCGCGCATTTCTTCCGGCTCGTAACCAGCGCGCTTACCGCGTTATTGCCTTTGTGGCCGCGAAGCCTGTAGCTATTAATGCGGACGTCTGCTGCGGGCTCCCTCGAGCGATAGTGACACTTGTTGGCCAACTGAGAAATGGACTGAATTACTCGGTGGTAATCGTAGTTTTGACGATATAGGGCGGGTGTTGCGTAGTGTGGGTTTTGCGTGAGCGATAGATTGAGTCGATCGGTGAGAATTTTTTTTTTTACAAATGGACTTTATGTTTTACAAGTGGATAGTTTAGGTGATTTGGGGTTTGTTAAGAGTGATGTGCCTGTTTTCTTTGATTTATCGAGTTAGACTGTTCGCAAAAGAAATATTTTGTTCATTTTGAAATTCAAAACAGCGGTTAGAAGAATACGGTTTCTACTTTTTAGGTCAGTTTAAAACTTTTAATTTTTTTGGAGAGGTCGACTGCTATTTGTTTTATCCTTCTCCTTTATAAAAATAATGAACAATTTTTTCAGAAAAAAATATTTATCCACAGAGAATTTTTATACCGGTTAAAACATATTGTTAAAAGAAAGGAAAAATAACAAAGTTAGAAAACTTGGAAAAATAATAATTTCATTTTAACAAGTGCTGCAGTATTGATATTTCCAAAGATACTTTTCAGAAATAGTTTGTTATAATCCAATCAGTTCGGCATACATTTTCTGACACAAAACCAATACCGCAAATATCCAGCAAAAGAATAAATTTTTACGATAAAAACAGTCATCAAGGTTGTCTTTTTGCAGCGGACAAAATGTAACTACACTTAAAATGCCGTGTAACTTCCATTAAGATTTTTCCATTCCTTTAATACAAGAAACTTTTTTATTTACAATGAAATTGCCTCCCAGGGAAATAAAAGCCGAAATAGAAATTCCAAACACAAAAATTGCAGAAGCAGCTGCAAATGCATTTTTGAGACCGTTATGCAAAATGCTAGATTTCATGCCAGCTGCTTAACTAGAGTAGAGAGAGAGAGAGCGAGGAGGGAGGATAGATAGAGAGCCGAGTGTTTGTTTACAGTCGGGTTTTGCTCGACAAACTCGCTTTGTCGAGTACTCGAGCGCTGGGTGCCGCTTGCGCGCGCTTCTGGTAACGAAAATTTGCGAGCCCCAGTGAGATGAAAAGAGAAGCAGAATATAATATTCGATATTATATTCTTGCTGCTGCAGTTCTGCTCTGTGCGATGCGGAATCGCGAATTTTCCCAGGACTTCAATCTTTGTTCGATACAACCGCGCGGCTGCAATCGATGCAGCTTTTTGTTTGGAAAACGTTGATATTTTTTCCTGCGATGGTGAATCGATATTTAATGAGTTTGAAAAAGTTAATCGTCTGACCAAGCTGTTTTTAATTCAAAGCGACGGTTATGGATAAACAGTCATCTAGCAGGAAGACTTTTGACAGAGGGAGGCGTCAAGTAATCACAAAGTTTACTCCGCTGAGCGGGCGCAAATCGCGCTATCAAAACAATGCCAGTAGCCTTCCATTGAAGTAAAATGCAGCTCTTGCCCGTAGCACATTGCTGAATTACGTTTGCATAAAATACAGCCGTGTAAAGCTCCGCTGGCGCTGGTCCAGCTTTTGTTAATTGTAAGGGACGGCCCGTGTTCTCCTAAGGTATTATCCGCGCACGGCGGTGGGGAAGGGCGAAAAAGCCGATGTCACGAAAAATATTGAAGTTCTCCAAAAATTGGCAAACTTGCACCGGGTATAACCGCGCGTATCGCGTATTGAACTACATTGGAAAACGTGCAATTTATGACAGGAAATCTAATGTAAAACTCGCTGTGCAGGGAGATTGATATTTTTAATATCGTTTTATTTCAGTTTCGGTATTACTTTGAAATTGTTCGAATTCCAAGTTTATTCTTTCGAAAAATGTAGTTTGATTTCTGTCTTCTAGTTCTTTGCATCATTCAGAATACAATCGCTCAAGTGTGTAGGTGTCAGTATAACAGTCACTGCTCGTAATGAGAAATACTTCATGGCTGATAGGCTCATTTGCTATTACAGGAAACATCAAGCATAATATTTATGAGCCGATCCACAAAGGCGACAATATCTCGACAATGTAACCTCGAAGCACACAGCGGATTCAACTACATGACAATTCTTTCGGATGATAAAGCAGCTAATCCTCCAGAAGGAGATACTCCTGCAGGAAGTAAGATATCACGCAAACCTGAAAAATACCGAAGCAATCGCTCGTGGAAAATGGAATAGACTGCCCTCAGCCTCGTCCCTAAGAAAAAAAAGTAGCCCCACATCAGTGACGTCAATGGTCGGAAGTTCATAAAACACGCTGGTAAATAAAAAAAAAAAAAAGGAAAAAATGCGACGATCCTTTGGAGAAAAAAAATAACAATCATTGATTCACCAAGATTGAGTGCAGCCGCGTTAACGGAAATTGTATTGACAGACCCCAAGTCAATAGCCACCCCTAAATCATGAGGTGAACCGGAGGGGAATTCTTTTTCGGGGAGAGAGCGAGGCAAAACTGCTCTTTAGCGGAAATTCTTGTGTGGCTTGGCTCTCTCTCTCTCTCTCTCTCTCTCTCTCTTGTTTTGACGAACGCGACGAGGAGTCACGCATGAGGGGAGAGAAAATTTTCGCCGGGGGGGGCGAGGCACGCCATGTGTGTGATCCGAGGCGCGTGAATATGTGTCGTGGCTGGATATTTGGGCCACTTTGAATCGGATGGCGTTTTGAGAATGTGATGTGTTTGTAAATTGTCAGGGCGTGATGCGGCTGACCTAAATCGGTTAGAGATGGATCTGTAAACTATTAATATTTTGTCAGTGGCTCGTAGTATTCGCATTGTCGGGACGAAGCTTTTCTTTTAGATAGACGGCTGTTGGTTTGAGTAGGGAATAATGACATTTGAAAGATAATAATTTCATTTTTTTTAATTTGGTGTACTTATATTTTTTTATTTAGTGTAATTATATTTATGATAAATAACTGAATATCGCAGACTCTGATAAACAGTAGTAAGAGTATACGTTACGTCAGCCGTAGCGTCAAATCTTCCCTAGAGTCAAAGAGTAATCGCGGAGTAACGACACCATCAGCTTCACAAACTTTACGTGCGTCCCCAATGACTTGAGAAAGGGCTATTTGCGTGCTAAAGTTTTTATGATACACAGATTGACAAGTTCTTAAAGCATCGTTTTCTACAACATATATTTTATATATAGTTGATGACTTCAACACGTGCGATTATGTCAAAATATGTTTACCTTGGATTTATAGAGTTTAGTCAACTATTTTTATTTAATAACAAATAAAAATATATTTTTAATAAATATTTATTTTTTGTTTAGCAAAGGAAAGAATAAAAAAGAAAGGGTTTCCTTGCACTTGGTTATGCAGAAAAAAATTTAATACCTGCTCATAAAAGTTTATGATTAAAAAAATGCAACACGGAAAAAGTGTTTCATAAAAATTACTGGAATAGCACAATAAACCAGAGACACCCTCTGCTTACGTGATATTTAATGCAGATTTTCACTAAATATTACTGTAACAAGAACGAAATATTTCAATACCTAACAGTAAAATTTTAGTACGACAAAATTGTACAGAAATTCAGTTTAAACTGCGCGGAAAACCATTAATTTTTATTGTGCTCTCAGTTAAATATTTCCCTCTGAAATGAAGTTTAAGCAAAGAAAGTGTCTGTAATGCAGGCTTCAATGAATACGGTTGTATGCAACACGTTTGTAAATAAAACCTTATATTATTAATTATTGTGATGATGCTTGTAAATAAATACATTTATTTCAAAATTAACATTTCAAATTGTTAATAATTCTTTTGTCGAAAATTCTCTCTGTAGTAATGAAATTTATTATAAAATACATAATCAGTAATTTAGTCATTGTGTCCTTAACGTACGTCATTCGGCGTGGTAGCGCCCTTTACAGCAAGTATGTGAATCGATTGCTAAGACTGACATGCTATAATAAACAGTGAGTTAACTTAACTAACCTAGCAAATTTAAACAATTTTTAATAATTTAGAAACGATCTCAGTAAAACAACAAGAATCTCGAAACGGTAACAAGGTCGGAATTTCCACAGCAATCCCAGCCAGTCTCACATTTCGATTCCACCGCTCTACGAAAGGCTTAATAATCTATATTCCCAGCCTCCTCCGGGTTAACCGAGCCCACTTTCTCCTCTATCCCAGGGCACGCTTGTTCTCTCGATCATTCGCCTCGTCGTCGGAGTAGTTAGAGCCAATATATCTCTGGCAATTATGACCTCGGGGGGGAGGCGCGCTCCAGTTCCACCTCCAGTGGAATACGATAGAGAAAGCGGCGAGCGGTACAACGAAGCGTGTAAGGAAAAGGATCCCGCTGTAACGCCCAAGTCTGGATTTATGTACATGCGTATACGGAGGAGGAGGAGGCGTAATTAATTCGTAAGAGGATACTTGACCGCGAGCGTTACGAGTAGGCAGCTCTGGGACAGCGAGAGGGAGAGAGCGAGTTATACCAGAGCGTGTATATATGGAAGAGACGAGAGAGGTGGGAGTCGTTTTCGAGCCGTTACATTATTTAAGGAGTCCCCGAGATGGCTGGGATGTATAGAGAGTCCCGGATAAACGAGCGCTGCGCCGGAGAACGCAACGGGAGTATAATGTTTTTTCGAGTGTAAACACTGTAATTGCCACTGTGTGCCGAGCCTGGCAGCTCTCTGAAAAGTAGTCGAGTGATTTCAAAGAGGCTTGAGCGCCGCGCTGTGTTTTTTTCTCGCGCGCGCTCTGGATATTATTCTCATTTTCGCTTTATGCGATTGCACTTCGCCTGATTATTGTTGGCTTTTAATATTTTACATTGCCAATTATTCTTACGGAACGATTTTCATTTCGCGCGCATTCCGCTCAGGCTGTGATTGTGAAATGCTTGTGTAGTAAATAAATATTTGCGATAAACTGCGCGCGTAGAATTGAATTTCCCTCGCATTTTTGTAATTGGACTAAATTTCGATATCAAAATAACGTTTTATTTATGAAATACCATTCGCATTGAAAAAACAACATTGTTTCGAAAGATAATATTTAAATTCAAACTTTGACCCACTTCGTGTAATTCCTGTTCGCTAAGTAGCCTTCGAATTGAAACAAGAAATGAATATTTCAAGCTCCGTAAGATTTTCCGCTAAAACGTCTTGATAAGTGGATCTTACTATTAAAAATATTTTTATCTGATCACCTGTAATAGCATTTTCTCTTTCATTTACTTTACTTCGGCTCTGGTAATCCAGATCGATAGACCAATATCCCGCGTGTAATAGCATTACGCGAAACGAGGATACTCTCAAAAGATAACGTCATTTCGTTTGTGTGCAAGAATTTCATACTCCCCGACGATTTCCCAAGATCCTCATCCTTTTATTTACCCATCCCAACCAACAACCCCAGCTAACAATGCTCTCTTTAAAAAATTATTCCTCCCCCACAAATCAGCGCTCGGTAATAACCGCAAAACATTCATACACCCCCTGCTCCAGCCGCCTCGCGCTCACAGATTAAAATTTAATTACTTTCACTCGTCCGAACGAATTCCAGCCGGTGGGCGGGTGTACACATCCGCGCCTGAAATTCTTAAACATCTGACGTTTAATTACAACGCGTCGGCGCGCCGGCGCGCTTAAAATGTTTTCATATAAAGGACGTGCAAAAAGCCGCCCGTCGTCCGACTGCGAAAATCCCACTTAATTGAATTAATTAGACATTCAGCTCGGGCTCGAATTCCCTTCAATTAAGTCGCGCTGGGGGGAGGGACTGTCTCTTGCCCGCGGTAGTCGCGGCGCGTAAAAAAGGTGAACCGACTCAATTAAGCTCGAGGGAAAACGGCTCGCGGCAGCGAATTTTTGCGATTTTCAAAACATTTTCTCTGTCCCGATCCTCGCGGATTAACGAGCCTGCGCTGGAGGGGCGAAGTGGGACAGCCGAGGGAATGGAGATCCGCTAGGAGGAGATAAGAACAAAGCCGGATGGGAGAGTGGAAAAACGGCCTTGACGATCGTGGAGGAAGGAGGTGGTACAGTCCGGGTTAAGCGAGCTGCGGGGACGAACGGACGGCGCGTTGTTAACCCGAGGTCTGCGAGTTTCGGCGTTCTTTGGGAGATTGTCGTGTTTTTGCGGGTTGTAGCGCGCTAATTAAGTGCGAAGGTTTTGTTGTGGTTGGATGCTGCAGAAGGTCCAGAGTATTGGGTATGATTTTGTTTTTATGCTGGCTATTATGATCTTTTTGTTGCGGGAATTTTGTATTTGTTTTCAAAAGTGTTTGTTTAGATAGATAGAACTTTGATGATACCCGTATAATAGCATTATTGAGTTCTGGGAAAAGAAAGAAGTATAGGGAATTGAGTAAAGTTCAATAAATAATCAAACAAAGTTTTGTCGATTGATTATGAAATTTAACTTTTGTATACAATATTATTATGTTAGAAAAGGTTTTGATTTTTACTTTGATTATACATTTCACTAAAACTGCGTTAGATTTGAACACTGTGTTTAGATTTTAAATTGATAAAAAGAAAATTAAAACAATTAAAACGCTTTAAAGGTAAAATTATTCAGTATTTTTAAGAAGAATTTCACAGCCCATAGAATATTAATTTTCATCGTTAAGCATATGTTTATTCAACGTGATTAAAATTTAAATCTTCATTAAATATACTTTTAAGTTTAAATACAGTTTTTATATTATAATTATATATCTTTATTAGTATTAATAGTTAAATTTTAATGTTGAATGGACAAGACGATCTCATTATATTATTAATTGAGCGCGTATTTAATTCTTTATGACGTATGAACCTGAATTTTACTTTTACTTGTAAATACATTTTACTTTAAACAATTTCCAATAATCTCTGTTAATCTCTTTATTTTTGTTAAATACAATAAGACTAGCGAAAAATTAAAGGAGTACAATAACATTTTTATTGATATCCTATTACCTACCAATAAAAACTATTGTACATAAAAAAAAATGCAATTTATAATTGATTGTATCAATAACAAATAATATATTTAACCTTCTTATCTCGAAAAGTAATGACAATAAATCTTTTAAGACTGACCGCATGTTTCGATTTTCAACCTTGACTGTACGGCCAATTCGCTCTCAAGAAGATACGGAACGTTCGAACTCGTGGCAGGATTGAGATCGAAAGCAGAGACAGAGAGCTAGAAAAAGAGCGAGAGAGAAGGAGCGAGAGACGTTAGACGTTCAGAGGATAAATGCGACACATTTGCAGAAAAAGCGTGGGACGAGCGTCGGGAAGAGAAATGGCCTGCCTATGGGCGCATTCTTCTCGAGCGATTAGAAAATCGTATTTCCCGATGGTTTGCTCTTTCTCTCTCTCTCCGGCTGTATCTCGGCCACGCGATAAGGAATTATTCGAGTTCTCCGGGGAATTCCGTTTTCTCACTCACTCTGTCTTTCTCCTTTCTCGATTTTCCCGTCCGCCTTGGTTTTCTTGCTCTAAATATTCATGTACTTTCGCCCGCGCGCGCGCGCGCTACTTTTCAGGAATTTTACTTTCCGCCAAAAGTTTGTCGAGATTCAAAAAAATTTCCACCGGCTTTTCCGCATTAATTTCGCGCCTTATTTTCAGATCCGCTTCCGTATTTAAAATGAAGAAGCGTCAATTTATAAACATAACTCGCCAAACTTTTTTATTTCCTTATTTATATTGCAAAGGATCCGGTTTGCATTTTTATTGCGCACAGTTTCTATCTACTTTCCAGCTAAATTCTTTCCTTAAATGTTTATATTGCTATTTGAAAAATTTTATTTCAGCTTGAACTTGTAATAGAATGTAACATTCTGCGGAACTGGAGCATGAGAAATCTCAAAAATATGGATACCATCTTAAAAGAAAAAATTTCAATTTAGTATGACCAGTCACCACGCAGAAATATATTACTATCCCCTGGCATAAATTTTCATTTATATTTCCTTAAGCTACCCCATTAGTCGTTTGCCGAAAATTAAAAAGCTCAATTAACCGGTACTACTCGAAAACACTCAGACATTAACGCAGAATCCATTAAACCCCTTAATTTCAGCGCATCCTTACAAACTGTTTTTAGCTCAGTAATGACGCTCAAAACAAAATTTCAACATTCATATAGTCCTTCTTCCCGCCGTGATAGCATAAATATCGCCAAGGTATATCTTCGAGGTTTTGAAGGATCTCCACTCGAGTTTTCCGGCGCTGGTGCGCGCTCTTGACATAATATTTTCCTCTATATACATCCATACCCTATCTCTCATGCAAATTTTACACCCGTGCAGTAAACTTTCCAACCCGCAGATTGCATTAAAATTAAATGCCGAGATTATCTTAATACAGCGGGCGAACTCTCTTCGTTATGAGCGGGGAAAAGAAAGAAGTAAGAGCGCGCTTTAGCTCAGGGAAACGGTCTTTCGGAACTTAGGAAGGAGAGGCTCGTTTTTCTAAAATCACTTCAAAGGGAAAAGAACGGATATCAACGTGAAAACTCGCGCGGGCTTACATGCTTCTAAAGTGAAGTAGTTTTATTTACTTGCGCTCAAATAGCGTTCCAAAATAAAAAGTGAATTTCAGAAATTGAATGAGATTTCCGTAAAAAGAAAAAACATTCTTCGCTCTGAATATTTAAGATAAAACTAATTCTCTCCGTACCAGATAGGACACTCTTGTAAAAAAAAAAAAAATCTATTCAAGATAAAACTTTATCTCACGACAAAAGCGCATCTAATTCCAAGCGAGTCCCGCTTCTCCATTCCGCATACACAGCGCCTGAAAAGTCCCTGAAAAATTAATTAATACACGCCCGCTTATGTGCTCATTTCCCGGCGATAAACAAGACGACACAACGGACCGGCGGCGCGCTGCAACAAAAAGCTCGCTCGCCGCGCTCGCAGGAAACGCAATAATACAGAGGAAACACGCGGAATCGCGCGGCGCAACTTATTCACGCTTGTTTCCTCTTCTCGCGTCGCGTCATAAGGAATTTCGCGCGATTTTCCACATTAAGTATCGCTATCTGCTACCTCCGCCCCCGCGACGACCTCACCCCGCAAGATTAACGAGGGCCAACGAGCGAGTTTCCCGTGGCCGGGAAAGAAATAAGCGCTGGAAACTGTAATGGAAGTTAAACGAAGATTAGTAACCGCGAGGTAGAGCGAGAGAGAGAGAGAGAAAGGGGGGAGAAATAAAAGGCTCCGAGACGAGGCCGCGAAAGCGAAAAAGTCGTTACCGAACTAAAGCGGGAGCGTCCGCCCGCGTGTATAAGAAGTTTGAATTTAGGAAAAAAAAAGGAGAATCGCGGGAGAGTGGTTTTCAGTGCGCTCGGGGGAGAAAAAATGATACGTCCGTGGCGGCGGATTGCCAAGGAGCGTCTGGGAAATTATTCGGATTGGAGGTGAGGAGAGAATTTTGAGTTTTTTAGAGCGGTGAGGTTCATCGTTGAAATTGAATTTTTGTTAAGGTTGATTAATTAAACGACGTTGCGTATCGGTGGTAGTTGTACTGGATTATGCACTGGATTTTCTCGTTACTTTTACAAAGCAGATTCGCAATTTACAAAGCTACGTGGATTCTTTGTTTCCATGGACGCTGGTGATTGAAAAATTGAATCTTGTCTGATGTTTTTTGAAAACTCCACTTTATGCGCGTACCGTGCGTGACTAATGCAATTTTTCCCCAACTTTTTTGCTTTTATTAATCTAAAAAACCTGCGTTAGCTACAAAGTACACCTGATAACCACCGCCAGTATAAAAATAATAAAGTTTCCATCGAACTTACGCCGCATCTCGTAAACGAATTTCCAAACTATCAACCGTGAAAATGACTAGAAGCATTTGCATAAAAGCTAAATTTTTTTAAACTCATTCCGGAACGATATACCCGCCGCTCAAACCGCACCAAAAAAGCCATTATTTTGAATTTCAAATAATATTGAAAGCGGCAACGTCGCGGCCCGCTTCTAAAACGTTACACGACCGCATCGTCGAACTTGCAAAAAGCTTGCTCGCCGATACAAGCCAACTTCCCCTCCGTGAGTGCAAGCGCAAAAAGCGAATAGAGAAGCCCGGAGATATATACACACACAGACTAATACGGCCGGTGTATACCCGGACCCGTGGCCGTGCGCTTTCCTATTATCTATAGCAAACTCACGTTGCTAGAGAAAGCGCGAGCAGTAGCCCCCGTCGCTTAATATTTGTGTTTTCCTAACTTCGGCGTGTTAATTAGCGTTCGTGGTCAAACAAGCCCCGGCGTTCTGCGCGGCAAAAGAAGCTTGCAAGCTCTAGCAGAGCGGCCCCGTACGGCTGTAGTTTTATTGGCTCGGCAGGGGGGAAAAAAAGGATAAGGAAGAGCGTATGGAAACAAAGCTTAATGTCGGCAGTTCTGCAGCGATGTTTACCTATTTTCGGAGCTTTTCTTAGGATATTTTTTCAGCGGGGCGGGCGATGAAAAGATGAGTAAATGAGCTTTTTTTGTTAGGCTCGTGCTTTGCGAGGCTGTTTGGGGAGAGCTAAACCGCTGCTGTTGCTGCATTTTGTTAATTGAATTTTATATTTGGAGCTGGGATTCGCGCTTGGGATACGTCAGAGTTTAAGTTTATAATTAAATTACGGAGCGTGAATTGTGTTAATTAAAAAAGCTGGCACATTTTGTTAAAAGCCTCTAACCTTTGTGTTATTAGAGCTCAAATTCCCTTTTACGAAGGTATTGTTTTGCGAAATGTATTAAGCATTTCTTTGCTCTGGTAGAAATCTTCCTGGGTTTGTAACCAGAATTCATAGATACTTTCTAGCTAAAATAGTACATTTCGATACGGGTGTGGAAGGTGATTATTTGCCTCGTGAGACGTTTTTTGCCCGAGCGAAGCGAGGGT
>UELX01003027.1:0-26129 GCA_900480035.1 Eupelmus urozonus
TATATATATATATATATATATATAAATGTATACGTGTAATTATATACTGCTATGTATATATACTTGTGTGCACAAGTAGACACATTCTTTATAAGCTCAAGTCAGTATTTATGTAGTCATAGTAACTTTAAATTTTTATAAATTTGAGAGCAGAGAGAGAAGAGCAAAATAAGGTTAAAAATTAACCCCTCGGAATTTGGAGCTATCCCATCTTCTAGAGCTTTGCGAGCTAAAAATTATGCCGTTTGGATGGGCTTGCTAAGTCAGATTGTTTCCGAGATATCGCAATGCTATTCTAGCTTATATCTTAAGCTAGCGTTTCCGGTGTTCACAGGTGTTAGCAACTGGCTATAAATTATTGCTTAAGGTGATAAATTAGCTAGAATCGAGCTAAAAATTATGCAGTTTAAATAGATTTTCTAGGTCTAATTGTTTTTGAGATATCGCAATGCTAAGCCAACTCAAATTACGAAATAAGGTGTTAATCGATATCTGAGCGTGGTCAAAAATTATATTTAGTAGTAATTAATTATTTTAATGTAATTGGAGTGCATTTCTACTCACCTCGACCATTTAAACCCATTTAAGCCATCTAAACCTCTGATCGGTTTTCACTGTTTTGAGTATATTATTGCTATAAAATGGGGTTAAAAATTAACCCCACGGAATTTGGAACTATACCATCTTCTAGAGCTTCGCGAGTTCAAAATTATGCCGTTTGGATAACTTTGCTAGGTCTAATAGTTTCCGAGATATCGCAATGCTATTTCAGCTTAAAACTTAAGCTAGTGTGTTTGGTGTTAACGGGTGTTAGGAACTGGCTATAAATTATTTCTGTTGGTAATAAATTACCTAAAAATTAGCTAAATATCTTAGCATATTTATTTTTTGAGCACGCGAACTTAGCTACTGCAGCTTAATAGAGCCAAGATTATTGACATTATACTCACCTTGTGTAAAATAATTTTGCCTGGGATCTTTTGTGATTATTAATACTCAAAATAAAAAAGAAGTATCAGGCGATCGAACTCATTTATTGACCAGGTGTAACTAAAACAAATCTTAGAAACTCAAATTAGCAAAACCGCCATCTTAAATTCAAACATCAACTATTTACCACCGTAATGACTATTTGTTGGAATTTAAAGGTTTAAATGTAATAGGCTTTGTATCACTTTTTTATTCTAAATACGTTGATACTGTCAAATTTATTCTTACGGATTAATCGAACTATCTCATTGAAGCTTTTAATTTATAACATGATAGTCTCAAATTTACATATGAATTGAGATCAATAATTCCATTAATTTTAGAAATTATCATAATCGGAGATAATAATAGAATAGTATCACACTGATATCACGAACAAACATTTTTTAGTAGGTTTTTTCATTTAAATTCTAGTCATCTATTACAAGTTACTTCATAAAGCTGTATTATTGGTCTATGAAAATTTTCGGGAAAAAGTTTGTGAATGTAGAGTAATTGCTGCACAAAAACTCATATCTATAATTATTTTTCGATGTTTACATTCGAATGCGACCAAGGAGAAAAAGAATTTCGTTTTTTGTGTTTATTAATTTATATTTCTGGGCCTAAAACATATAATCTTTAAATGGTAAATGCCATATTTAGTGATAAATAATAATATTATTTTCAGTTAAATATATTAATGTTGCCCCAACCCAATAATGTTTGATGTTGGCCTCAATTATATTTGGCATATATACTATATATAAAGAATATATTCGAAATATAATTGACGTCAACAAAAAGTTTCCAGGGTAAAGGTGATATTTAATTATGTTATTCAGGATTATATTATTATGTATAACGTGTATAGCGTATCTCGCGCTGTCGGCAACTAAAAAAGCTAGGAAAGACGAGGCGCTAGGCAGAGAAGGCTGAAGAGAAAATACGCTCATGCTAGGAACAACACTAAAATTTGTACACTAGTAAATAGAATGCGTGCAAGCTCTTTATGGTTTATTCTGTATGAGATTTCTATCTACTGTTATCTATTTTACATAATTCGCATCTGTAACTGGCACAATTTACCATATTACAAATTAATAGATTTATTTAAGTTGTTACGTTTGATAAGCTAGGACTAAAGTTATAAAAACGGAGAGATTTGTATTGAGACCACGTAAGGTAAAAACTATATCTAAATTATAAACGATAATCTATAATTTATGTCGTAAACAGGAATTAGATCAGTTAAAAATTTTTTTTAATGTTTATTTACTTTTCTAAAAACTGACCCATCCATTTTCTAAAATGTTCCAAAGTTTAAAAAAAATATTTATTTTCAAGTTTCAATAATGTCGATAAGTTTGGATTTCAATATTCAGATTTTTACGATGTGACGATGAGACTCGTCATACAAAATTATAAAAATTACGCGGCGAGGGGATTTGAACCCTCGCTCCTTGGATCCAAAGGCGCGCACTTTACCACTGTGCCAACGCCGCACTACACGCGACTTTCATACATTTCGTACATACTGTCGCGTGCGGGTCGGTATCATCGGGAACTATGTAACTGATGGATTTCTCGCCAATTTACTACGTGACATTACGTTTACATATATTTTATAAGTTTTAAAATCTGGTTTTAGTGGTTTTAAAGAAACATGCACACCATCATAATAAAGACATAAGAAATTAATAGGTGGTTAATTAAATTAATTGTTCGCTCAAAAGTAGTTTAAGGAAGAAATAATGACTCTGTTGATCTCCGCGAACCAAAGTTTATTTATTCATTGCCGACGTTTCGGACGTGTTTTTGAATAACGTCTCTTTTACCTTGAAAAACGTGATTCAAAAACATGTCCAAAACGTCGGCAATGAATAAATAAACTTTGGTTCGCGGAGATCAACAGAGTCATTATTTCTTCCTTAAATTATTTTTATTTTATGAATTTGCGAAGTTATCAAAGTATCATTTTTTCTAATGTTAGGTTCCCCTTTGAAAAAAAATAACTATCTAAACAACTAATGAAAAATGAACGGGATTTTGTTACATATTCATTTTTAAAATTCTATAATAACAAAATACCATTGATGCAAATGAATCATAAAAAAAATGATATTAATTTTAATCCAAATGTAAATTCATTTTTTTCAATTATAAAAAATAAATTTTTGAAAATTTTCATAATAAAATCTACTTTCCGCTGAGTATTCGTTAAAGTAATATAAGGAAAAAGCTCGCAGCTTCGTAGCGTATCTTCTAAGCAGTCGTCATCGAAACAACGAAATAACCATCCTCTCGACATTCTTGTCTGCGCGTGCTAGAGCGCCGCTCGCGGAATTCCCGGCAATCGAAAGCTCCTTCATATATAATTGTAAAAAGAAAAGGAAGGTCGGAGCGCGCGCAACCGCCGAGAGTGGAATTTCAATCCAGTCTCCTATACGTAGCGATGCAGCCGTTCGATGGATTTTCTGATTTCGCGGAAAGTCAATACTCTAAGCTCCCTAAAAGAAGCACAAGCGCAATATACAACCAAATTCGTTAAAAATGAAGAAAAATAAAAGTAAACATTGCGATAGAAGACGTGCTTAACAAGTAAAGCACACATAAACTTCCTTGCGATCCATCGCATTTCCTGCAGATTTCCAAGATCCAGCAGCCAGTCCAGCCGTCGCGATATAAGGCGATATCAGTTCGCCATTCGCAGCCCCGCGAAAGAGAGAGAGAGAGAGAGAGAGAGAGAGAGAGAGAGAGAGAGAGAAAGAGAGAGAGAGAGGAAGAAAATACGCAGAAAGGAAAGAAAGGTGCCTGGCCGCTTACTTACGCGCCGGCTGTGGTGTGCGGCGGCGGCGGCGGCGGGGCGCGAGCAAGCGCGAAGAATGCAAAAGACAATGGAACGTGTCGCGTCGCGCATGCGTGCCTCAGGGGAATGCGGCCCCGTAACGGCACATCCGTTATCCGCGACGTCTGCGCCAGCCGGCTCTCTGCAGCAAGAGAGCCTCGCGCGCTCGCGGCCGGCCCGGATTCCATTGTGCACTTGCAGCGCACCGGCCTAGGAAACTCTCCTGCACTCCTCATGCCGATGCTATGCGACCAGGGGAATCTTTCAAGTTTTAAGCGAAGGCTGGCCTGGCCAAATATTCTTGGGGCTGAGCACGCTTTTCCGGATGGAGATCATGAGTTGACGGAAGCTGGCTGGGGGAGAAAGTTATTTTTACATTCTTGCGCTATTTCATGGGGATAAATATTGGGAAAACCAGATTTTTCCAAAAATAATTAAATCTGCAAAAATTGACTAAATTGAAGTTGTACATTTTATATGCAGTACTTATTGTATAAGTGAAATTGTAACAGCAGTAACTCTGGTACAATTCTAGTATATAAAATTTTCCACTAATTGTTTGCTAAAATTAGATCCTCTAGAAAAAAATGTATTCATTGATTGATTAATGAATAGAAAAACTAACCACTCTCAATGTCAATCAATTAGCCAATTATTTGACAAATTTTTCAGATTCACTGCCGCTCAAAACTGTTCAAATATAGCTTAAAATTAAGATAGGTTCATTCAAGTAATCATTTTGCGCAGCTATTCATGCATTATTGCAAACATTATACGTAGTATTACGTAGAGAATCTTTTTTCACCATTAAACTCCGTTAAATATTCTTTAGTACGATTTTGTAAACACAAGAGAATGCGTATACTAATATTAATAATAGCCTGATTTTGAAGATGCATAAGTTAAAATAGATATATGTAATCAAAATTCATTCAGAATTCATTGAAGGAAAAAGAGGAGTTACATGTACAAGTGAAAGCTTTTCTAAATTGTAAATCCTTAGCTTAGCATATCGCTTTACATTTCATAGAAATATGAATTTAAGTGATAAAGGTGATTTTCAAATAAGGGATTTTTAAGAGGATCGTATTTTATTAAATAATGTTACCCGGAAAATTCTGAACTCTATGCGAATTTCGAATTAATATCAATTTATTTCAAAACTTTCACATTTATAACTCCTCGCGCTTATGCATCTATAAGTTAGACTAATTATAGTTCGATAATTTGTATAGTAATTAATTTTTTAATGCAATTTATTACTAGGAAGTCATTGCAGCTGGAATAATATTTTACAATTTTATTATGCATATTGAACAGTCGAGGTGTAAACTTAAGTTAATTTAAGTGCAATTCCTAATATAAAAATAAAACAGTAATATATTTGTTTACTGTATATAAAATCATGCAAATGTATGTATCTGTGGGAACCAAGCTTGTGCAGATTTTATTAACTAACATTTACCTGCATCTGTTTGAAGGAAGTGGAAGAGTAGTATGCCAGGTGCTAATGTATTTTATTAACCAATAAGTTTATTTTTCTCTAATTATTCTTCATAGTTATCTAATTGCGCGCATAGCTTAAATGCAATGATCCTTGAAGGACGCGTTCAGCTTCTTTTCCAATTTTTCTCAAATGAAAGTATTTTTAATATTAAAGTCTTTTACGCTTTTTCAATTGCTTCACCCATATATGGAATTTGTAGGTAATTTTAATTAAAATAAATGGAAAACAAATAAGTTATTTTATTTATTAAAAATTTGTGTAAACATGCGTACAGAGAATAAATTACGCGTAGGTAAAAGTTGTGCGTATATTTTAATTAGTGGTAAATAGAATTTACAAGGAAGTTAATTATTGCATGTGAAAAAAACTATGCCTTCAAGTGTAATAAAATATGAGAAATTTAATTTAATTAAAAGATAAAAATGTGAACTATTTAAACTATCTTATGAAAAAGTACGTAATTAAATTAAGCTGAAATAAAAACATTAATTATTTGAACATTTGAGTGAGTCTCTAAATGATGTTATTTGTTTGTAAAAATCTTTTATTATGACAATGAAAAATATTAGAAAGAATAATAGAAATTAAAAGGAAACAAAATGAACTTTACACCAGAAATTTATTTTATTTTATTTCTCTAATTTTTTCATTCAAGTAATTTCTTGCATTTTAGATGAACTACTTAAACATATGGTACACAATGTATCATAACGCTAGAGTGTATTATCAGAATAATTAAACAACATTAATGGGTCCAAATGGTATTAAATGAAATTTCGTCGAGAATAAAGTCGACAACCAATAAGAAAAGTTGTGAAACTGATGAATCTTTGAAAAGTCATAAAACAGAGAGTGCGAAAGGATATATAAGAATATGCAGGCAGAAAAAGCGAGGGACGAAAATCGTGTTGGCTAAACCCGCTGGGTCAAAGGAGTATACGCGCTGCGGGTAATAATTCTCAGATCAGCGAAGAGAATGCTGAAGTTTCTTTGGCGGGCTGCATATTTTCCTGTGCAGGCCGAAGAGTAAAGGAGAGAGAGAGAGAGAGAAGCGAGGCGAAGCCAAAGTAGCAGCAGCGGCGGCGAGTGCAGCAGGATAGCGCGCGAAGAGAAGAATGAGAGGAGGAAAGAAGAGGCGAAGAAGGAACGAGGAGGACATCGAACTGAAATGGCCTCTGGGAGCGCATTCCAGTATTCCACTCTCGCTACCTTATACTCGCTTCATCTTTCTCGCTCTGTTGCGCTCTCGCGGCGGCTAATGTGTATGTGTGTGTGTGTGAGAGAAAGAGAGAGAGAGAACGTAGCGCAGCATCCTCCTTTGGACTCTCCTCTCTCTGGCGGCCAAGCGCGCGCGCGCGCGCGTCCTTTTATTTCGCTCGCGCGCATTCCTGCGCGAGTTTCCAGTCGCGGGCCGAGAGAGCGCCGAGAGAACTTAGCCTTTAGACACCGATCGAGCGCGCGCATAGCTCGCACGCTCTTATGTATATACCTATACAGGCGTGTGTATTATGTGCGCCCTTCCCCGCAGCCTATAAGTGCAAGCGCGAAGATGACGTGCTCTTGGATGCGCAGAAGATGCGCAGACCAACAGCGCCTCGTCTATTATGTATAGCTGCGCGCTCGGAGCACATGTATATACGCGCAGGGGGATAAGGAAAGCCGGCAGCCGTGCACTCTGGAATTCGCGCGCGCGGAATCCGGTTTTTCAAAATGTCCGCGCCTCTCTCTTTCTCTCTCGTTTGTACCTTTTCGTTCGCCTGCCTTCCTTTTTTCCTTCTTTTACTTTTTAAACTCGCTCGCTCGCTCGCTCTGTGGGAGAATCGCGCGCCCTCGGAGAAAGCTCGCTCTTTTGGCCGAAAGGGATTTTTCACATTTTAGAGCCTTTACAATTTAATTATTCCGATTCGAGCTCTCTTTCATGTTCTTTTTCAGAATACTTTGATTTTCTGCAGTAATTATTTAACACGAGATAGTGTAACAGTTTTGCGTAACGATTAATAAAAAGAAAAATACGAAATCAACATGAAAATTAAACAATTTTAAAAAATGCGATAGTTATTCAAACATTTATGGATTTATAATTAATGCATACTATTAATCGAATTGCAACAGTGCTCACTTTAATAATTTTATTATTATGGACAGGTAACATATACAGACGATAAATTTTTTTCTGACTAAAGCTATATAAATGTATTTACATTAAGCAATTTATTATGTAGCGATATTTATAATTATCATTTTTATGGTTATATGTTTGTATTCGATTAAAGCAAAAAAAACGTTGTACGTGTAACTTCGGTTTGCTCAATATGGGAGCTCGTTTTTTCGTTTAATTTTTAACTCTTCAAAAATATAGCGACGTCAGGTTATTCTTCTCTAAAGCAACAACTTGTCGAGGAATTTTTCAAAAATTAAAAAATAAATTCGATAAAATGTAATCCTATATTCTTGATGATAAGGAGGATTTCACATCAGAATAATATAAATAATATTTTTGATGATCTATTTTTGTATTGCTAATTTTAAAAATAACAAGCTTTTTATATTTAAATGAAAACTAATTGTTATACATTAGAGTGTCGGTATTCTTACGTTGTTTTTCAATAGTGAAATAACTTCATAAAATTCATAATATTTACGGACGCTGCAGTACATCTGTGATAAAACTACAAAAAAAAAGAAAAATTAAAACATATATTTAATTTACTTTATATGATCAATTTTATCAAAAAATAGCGTTCGAAACTTTAGCTACATATTTTTATTAAAGAAAATCACTTTCTGTTATTTTATCAATAAAAATAAATAACTAAAATTTATCTGAACCAGTAATTTTGAACTACCATATGCGTTTAATTTATAAATTCGACGAAAAAGCAGACTACGGTGTAAGTTTTCGATTACACAAAAAATTTCAACAACAGTTTACTACCTATGCGAATTGAATATAAATTCGGGCGCATATGTTTAACTCGCTGAAAAAAATGTATTCCAAATAAAGCAAACTTAGCAAAAGCGAGTAAAAACAAGAGCGCGTCAGCATTTAATAGGCGAGAAGTCAGAAGTAGAGCTGCACGAGACATAATCGCGAGTATATGCATATATATACACATACACATACGCATAAATGTACTCACACAGACACACTGCACCGTCACGTGCATATATATGTATATATATATACAAGGCACGCGTTTAACGCGAATGCAAGCCCGGGCAAGTAATTGCATTTGCGTTGCTGAATAAATCGCTAGTCTCGCACATCTACAGACGTTATTCGCGCGCTCCAGAATGAGGCGGCGAAATAAGGATAAGCAAAAAGGAAAAAAAAAGCTCCGTATATACACATGCATATACACAGTTTCGCGCTCGCTTGGAAAAATTTGCCGAGTTATCACCTAGCATGCAGCGTGAATGACGATAACGAACGAACACGGTCAGAGAAGTGAACGGGGGGTTGAGAAAAAGAAAGTGGAGAGCGCGAGTCCGGCGAGAAAATGAGAACGAGAAATGTATACATACACAAGAGAGTTCAAGCAATTAGAAGTTTAAATGAGGAAAATATATGCGCGGGCATAAAATACGTAAGAATTAGGAAGAGAGTACGATAAGTCTGAGAGATTAGTTCGTCCAAGTATTTAACGAGCCTCGGTTATTAATATGTTATATTTTAGCTTATAATAGTTTAGTAGCAAGTTTATTATGGGTATTACATATTTTAATTATTAATTAACGCTGCACGTCCTTTAGTCTTTACGCATATAGTAAGTGTATAAAAGTATTAATTAGAGAATATGTATAATAATTATTATAAGATGCATAATTATGAGATGGGAAGAAAGCCGTTATATGAGAAACTTTAAATTAAATATTGTAACAGGTAGTTTTAACTTTAGCAAAAACATTGCTTGACAAATCATGTGACAAATGCACCTGAGAAATCACGTGACATTATGGAACAAAAATCATGTTCGGCAATTTATAAAACTATAGATTTGTGAAAAATGAAATATTGCAAAAATTTTTAATATAAATATTCATAGAGATGTTTGAATGAATTTAAGAAGATGATTTTTCATTTCATATCACGTGATTAGCCGCGGCACGTGGTCATTTCTGCCGGGGGGTAAAAGGAAGCTAAAATTTCTTCATTTTATCAAGCGAAATCAATCGAGCCAGTAGACAAAACAGCGATGCAAAGAGCCTGCAAGAGGCCTAATCTATTTTCAGGTAAAACGCGCGAACACGAGGATAAGTATAGTTACTTTCTCAGAATTAGCATCTCCCATTGCTATCGCGCACGCGCCGTCAAGTTTCCTCCTCGCTATGCAGTTCTCGCTCATAATCCAGCCTCCCGCTGATAAATAAACAAAGCTTTCGCAGGAGAAGACATCATCCCCGCACGCTATCGCTCGGCACGAGGCGCTACTTTTCTCAGAGCTATCTGCGCGGCGCGCGTCTACAGCTATACCCTCGCACATGTATATATGAAGATACGGTGCACGCGCGCGCGCGTATCCTCTTTTCGCGCGGGGCTGACGGCCGCGCGTGCGGCTCGTGACGCACGTGGACGAGAGCTGCCGAATTCGCACGTGCTCCTCCTGCGCGCATATTCAAGTATCTATATACCGCCTGCTTTCTGCCCCCGAGCAACCCAAGAACTGCGCCTCTGACTCTCTAGGCTAAAGCTACACGTGCACAGCTCTACTTTTCCTTTGATTGCTTCATTTGCATCTGATATATATATTCTTTTGCTATTCGGCTCGAGTTTTTCGCCGGCGCCTCGCTTAGCGCTGGATTGAGAGCCAATTTATTGCGCTTTTTTTATATCGGGGCGATTAGGTTCAATTATTATATTTGCAGGGGGTTGATGCGGCTTGCGTGACTGCGCCGTGCGTCTTATTTTTTCTGTCGGCTCTTCGAGAGCAATTTGCATTTTTACCAGGAGCCGTTGAGAAACGCCACGCGGGATGCGTATAGAACGGCGATTTTTACTTTACGTGCAAACTGCTTGAGTCATTATTGCATTACAGAGCGGCATCGCGTGCGCCGGCTCAGTATCATTATGTGATATCTATATAAAGTCAAAGGCATTTAAGATAATAATGAATTAAATTATAATTACAACTTTATTAAGGGCCAGTCTGGAACGCTGCATTGCTCTTATTTTATTCTTCACTTTTTTTACAGCTTTCAATTTTAAATATTTTTCTTTTTTAATAGGGGAGCGTGTACGAAGCATTTGCGATTAGAATATCTTAAAAGTGGCGTGCGTTAATTCACAGAATTTCATCAACTGTCCACCTAGTACAAGCAATTTACAAAATCAAGCAATTTTCAGGTGTTTAAATAATATTAACTTTTTTTACTAATTATGTGATGAGAAACTATGTCCTTTGCGGTACATGTATGTTGAATATTTTAGAAAAAATCGTCATTTTAATAATATTCAATGCAAAAAATATATTTATAATAATTAAAATATAATATATAATGCAATGGCATAAAAATTAAAAAGAATCCGTTCTAGAAGGAAGCCGCACCATAGTTACTTTTCCTTACCTAAGGCAAAAACTTTAATTTAAATTGCATTTCATTCACGTCTCAAAAATAGTAATTAAGGTGGTATAGGTACGTTTATAGCTTTTAAATTCGATTTTGATTAAAAGGAAGCATTTCATTTTGCATCCATCATTTTCTCAACCCTACAAATAATAGCATTCAGGACTGAACTTTCGAAAATATTTTTTACCTGGCACAATGAAAATGAACAACATTCGTAAATGACGTTTAAATAAGAATTAGACAGGAATGAATAATATAGGCATATATACATATATCCAAGTTAAATTTGTTAGGCATGGATTCGTTGGCTGTATCGATAGCTTGGCTTTGTTAGACTGTTGCTCGCTCCGCATTCACGGCACAATGAAGAAACTTTCTACAATATAATTCATCCATAGAAATAAACTTATTCCATCAATGATCAGGCCTATTGCGCCCATAGAACCATTCTCGCGCCTCTACGTAACCATCTCGATAAATACAAGCCTATATACACCTAAGTAGCTGCGCATTACATTCCCACTGGACGAAAAAGAAAGTCTGGCTTGGTCGCAGTGAAATAGCTCGTTAAAAATGTTCATCCTTTTATTTTCGCTTTCTCCCACTCGCGTCGCATCATAGCGAGCAGACTACATTGTAGAGCTGTATATAAGAAGAAAATACAAACGAAAGATATTGATAATGTTTACTGACGAGTGGCTTATTTGTTGATTGTTTTATTGATGCGTTATTAATTGAGATAGCGGAAGTGAGCTAATATAAAGGCCGTCTATTCGCTACGAGCGTAGACTCTCCCAGCTTTTATAAATGAAGTAATGCGTTATAAAGAAATACCAATATAGCAAATTAATGGTTTTACGTTCTTATTAAGCCTTTTTTTACATTTACTTTGAGGTTCCTCGACATACTTGAATGTACATGGACGTACTTAAGGTTACTCTAAAAATACTAATTTTCACTATCCCGGATGCTGGCGCAGACTCTCGTGCCCTCCAAGCTCGGGCAAATAGCGAATACACTCGCTCTCGGCCTCGTGGAATGCGAGAAACGAGCTGCCCCGGGGGGCGCTTTTATCGCGCTCGTCCACGTGTCGGTCGGCAAACGAGATGCACGTGCCCGCCCTTCTGCCCAAAATTTTGCCTCTCTATCTAAACAAACATTTTATACTTGATTGTTATTCCCACGAGTGTCGGCGGAGCCAGAGCTATTCATTAACCATAAGCCCGAGCCCAAGCTTTCATTCATCCAGGCTTTCAGGTCAAGTCAAAAACAAGGATGCTGCCGATTCGGCGTGGGGCTGCTCTGGCCTGAGCTTACAATGATTACATTGGCTTGTTTGCATTGTTTTATGGCCTAGTCTGGTTGGGGGCTGCGTCGCACGTGTTGGACTCTCGTAAATTATGATGAGTTGACTGTGTATACCTGGGCTATGCGTCATTGGCATGGATTGACACGAATCGTTCAAAATTGACTTTTCGCATTTAGGGATATGCATGAGAAAAGTTTATTTAACAGCTGGGCTGCCGAATAGTATATTTTGGATAAAAATATACAAGTTAATTTTGGCAATCCTGGCGGGGAGTAGAGAGTTTCGGTGAGCGGCGTACACGTGCGATATCCTGCGTGTCGAGCAGGCTGTTTTTCGGCGCATTGATGAACTCGATTAACCCCCTGGTGGCAATGACCCCGGCTCTCTCCGCGTGCACGCGTTACCAGATACACATGCAGAACGCCGCGGCGTCGGTAATAAAAAAGAAGCCGACAGCTCGTAATGAAGTTGCTGAAATTGTTGAATCGTTATATATATATACGTATACTGCAGCGCGGCTATATAATTACACGCTAAACAAGCCGATATATGCGGTAGAGCGACTAGAGTAAAGCAAAGAGCTTTTAGAATTTGAAGAACCGAGCGTTCGAGAAGAAGTGCCGTGGGGGGAAAATAAAAAGATGAAAAAAAAGCGGCCGGCTCAGTTTAATTAAGCAATCAAAGTCAATATTCGGCGCAATAATTCGCGCTCATCGCTTTTTAATTCAGGCTGGGGGCAGCCGCTCGCGCGCGCTGGCAGGCAACGCGTCGACTCGCGCGCAGGATCGAGCGCTCCGGCGGCCGAAAGGCTATAAGTGTATCACGAATGGAGAGAGAAAGAGGAAGAGCGAGTCTGTGTGTGTGAGTGTCCAGTATATGCACGTGCAGGGCTCTACTACCGCGAGAGCGGCGCTCTCTACGAACATCGTCCGGCTATGCATCCCCGCATTCCTCTCTCACGCTGCGCAACCGTCCCGTCGCGGCCCACACACGTAAGCGCAGCCTCTCTCTCTCTCTCCCTCTCTTAACCCTTTTTCTCTTCGATCCTCTCTGCGAGCTGCTGCGCTGCTCTGCTGCCGCTGCCGCTGCGCGCTGCTGTGCTCTGTGTCTGTTTACCGCGAGAGCGCGAGTTTCTCATTTATTTCTGTAGCTCTTTCGACTTTTCCTTATCTCGCTCTATCTATTTTCTGTCGCGAGTCTCTCTTTCGAGCCAAAGTGTGGGGAGGATCCTGCGGGATTGTTTTTTTTTTAATGATTTTTTTGTTTGTTTTCTGTATTTGTGGTGATGCGCTTATATTTGTCGGACTCTGCACATGGCGGAGAATTAGAGTTTTGCGCTATTGTTATTGAAGGAAGTTCGAAAAATTCCATCGCTCGTATTCTATTGCTATTTTAACTTTATTATATACCCCTTTATAGATAATTAGGACTTTGTAAGAGTTGAGTGGGAGTATGAGCTGTAAAATATACATAATCGATAAACGTAAGTTTGTTGCGCTGTAGTTTTCATCAAAATTATCGGCATAAAATTTGAGTGTATTCTAAGAAAAAAAGAGCAACTGCAGTTGAGAATAGCTTATTGGTGCATTAAAGAACGCTGAGATGCGAATTAATCTGGTGCAGGGCATAAATTAGGCACTTGTGTGGTCGCTTTCTGTTCTTTTGATGTATTTATAAGTGATAAATTCCTTTGTCATCCAGTCGATCGTTCAGGCTCTTCCCAATTATTTAACCGGTATTGTTCCCATTCCTTATTATCCTCTGGCTCCGCTAGAAAAGCTCGGGCGCGCGCGCGCGCAACGGTCGTGCTATATCCGATTTGTTGCTCATTCCTGGCCAGACTTCTCGGCTCTCTCTTTCTCTTCTTTACTACTTCTTTCCCCTCTTCTTTCTCCTTGCTCAGCCGGCTCTCCTGCCAAGCCTCTCTCTCTCTCTCTCCCTCTCGCTCGCGCTGCTCTTGGCATTCTCATTCTCGGCCTCTTTCTACTGAACTCTCTCGCGACTTCAAAGGGCCTCACGAACCAGCCAAGTTCAAAGAACTTCAGCGCGCGCGCGCGCGCAGCCTGAAGTCACGAAGGCGCGTCCCCTTCTAGGAAGGCAGGCGCGCGCAGGCTTCGTTTAAGGTAGTCGCACGCTTCGTTACAATCCCGCTCAAAAGTTTCCTTTTAATTTATAGATCGGCATTAAATGTATGGCTAATTTATGCGAGGGCCCGCCGTCTTTTTACCTTAAATAATAACCATTTTTTAAGGGCGCCCCTCTCTACCCTTCTCTCCCTCTCACTCGCCTGTCTTCATGAAAACTGTATTAAACTTTTTTATAACGGCCAATGCTTTGCCGCTCTATAGAGCTTCTTGCGCTCGTAAAATTAGCGATTCAAGAAAAAACGAGCATCAAACTTGCTTTTACAATGTCTGCATTGCCTACTAAATTTTTAATCAATTTTTCATTCAATTTTTAACTTACTGATGTACATTCAGCTGTTTTCTAACAAAGTATGCAACATTATAAAGTGTTCAAAACTTTTATGATTTTTATAATTTTTACTTTGATTTTTTATTTGTTTTACATACTTGGATTTGTGCAGTTTACCTCATTTTTTTATCTAATTTGCTTTAGACTGTATAAATATGTTTGATTTCCATTCTTAAAAGTATACTATTCAAATAGCTTTTTCTAGTTATTAATCTATTTAGTTACAGATAAAAGTAATTCAAAAAAATTATTACTTTAAAATCTTTGGCCATATTTAATATCTGGTAGAGTTTAATAACTTATTATTCATTTTTCAAATTACCAATTTAAGTCATACCAACATTATTGATATCTTATAAAATAAAATGTGCCAATTTTCGTACGATTATTTCTTCCTTTTTTTTATTTATATTATATAAGACGTATAATAACATAAAATCTATTTTTTAAGTGAAGAAAACAGTCTTTATATAAGCTTTATTATACATATCAAACTTTAATCTTTAATTGAACAATAAGTATAGCCTTCAAAATTATTATTACTTTTAAATTATAAGTTGAAAAATGAGATTAACTTAAAAATATTCGCAGATGAAAATAAAATGAAAGTATTTACCACCTGTGGACAGTATGTGCGTCAACTTTATAATTCTTGACAACGTTTATCGACATAATGCTCAAGAGTAGGACTTTTCTCAGATCTTATTCTTATATCTTTCGCAATAGCCCCAACCAATATCTCTAAAGCTTTATCCATAAGATCTAAGAAAGATCTTACTCTACCTCCTGGATGCTCCTAGAGCTTCCAATAATACCCTGATAAATCTGACCAAGCTATATATTTGTTGACCATTTTACGCGGGTTTCGGCAAAAATATTTTATTGATCGGATTTTATGCCTTATTAACTATATAAATATATCGAGGTATATCAATTTATTAATTTATTTCATTTTACATATATAAATTTCCAAGTGTTAAATTTCTAAAATTTCGTAAACATATAATTATATATAATAATAAATAGATTCTCAAAAGTTGTATACAAAATTTATTATTTATATTAACTAGTTTTGTTAGGGCATTACTCGCAATAAATTGATATAGTTTCTGAAATTAAAGTTAGCCAACAAATTTCAATTTTATGCAGATAAACAGCTTTTGCGAACAGCAAAGTAATTTATGATTTGAATTATTATAATTTATGAATCTTTCAATATGTGCATAAGATTTTGTGTAATTGTATTATTAGTATAAAAAAATATAAAATGTTTTTTTTATTAATTATGATCAGAGCGATTAAAGTTATTTTGAATCCTAATGTTTTTGTGTACTGGCGTACCAAACAAAATTATTACATATAAAAATGAAGATACATAAGAAGTGTGTAAGAATATACAAAGCTAAGGGGGGGATAGATATGCATAATAAAAAAAGCTCATCGCAGGGTTTGAAAAAGAAAGGATAAAAAAAGTGAGGAAAAATAAATATGAATCCGCTTGGCGCTGAGCGCGTAGAGAGTATATGCACTGAAGCTATATAGATTCTGAGGAGGAGAAATCGGTGGCGGCGCAGGCGGTTAGTATATCGTCGCTGCAGCGAGAGAGCCGCTTGCACGCGATCTTTACTCCCATCTCCCTCTCGCGCGCTATACGTCTCAGCTCCTAGTTAAGAAAAGGCCGCCTGGTGACTGAGCTATAAATAGCCTGCCCACCTGTAGCTGTGTATGTGTGCGCGTTTCTGCGGCATTAAACAAAAATCGAAATTCAGCGCGCGCGGGGGTTACCAGCTCTCTTTTGCTCTCTTGTCCTGCAGAGAGATACACGCACACGCTCTCTTTCTCTGCCATATATATAAAATTAGCCTCGTCTCTCTCCCTCTCTCCCGCGCACTGGACGCTCTCGCATATACATATATATACACACATCGGGTTGTCGCAGGTGCGAGGACCTCGCCTGTCTCTCTCTCGGGACTCGCACGCGCGGCCTTTGCGCAAAACGAGCATAAGCGCGCAACGAGTCTGTGTACATACCTCGCTCTCTCTATACTGTATATATATAAAGGCGCGCGCAGTGCGCCATCAAGAGTGAGGGAGAGAGAGAGAGAACACGAACAGGATGCTAAAGAAGGCTAGCGCGAGCTAGCGACCTTCTAAGGCCGCGCGCGCGCGCGCAAGCACCGCGAGAGCGGATCGAGCGTTGTAGGTGAAAGAAAGAGCGTATCGCCGACGATAGGAGGGGGAGAGCCGGAGAATGTGCATGACGATCTATCTCTCGACGAGCGCGGCCCTCTTGGAATTACCAGGAGGTGGGAGATAAAGAGAGAGGAGGAGGTGTATGTATCGGGAGAGCCGGGAATCGCAAGCAGTTGTCGGCATCGCGCGCGCTTTTTTCCCGCCGCCGCAGCAGCCGTGTAGCTCTCTCTCTCTCTCTCTCTGTCTTACGGAGAAGGAGAGAGACTTTATTTTAAAAGTCCGCTCTTGCGATTTTCAATATTCCTTTCGCTTTGCTCTTGTGTGTATATTCGCGGGATCGAGCGGTTTTGTCTTTCAGCTCTTACTCTCTCTCTCTCTTTGAGGCGATCTGCTTTGATTTTCCCAGATTTTCGTTATTTATGATTGCGTGTGAGCTTTAGTTTGAGATTGGCTCTTCGCATAATGTACTTAGAATTCGGAAAATTGATTAATACGTTATATCGAAAGAAATGACGCTTGTCCACAACTAATGGCAACAACTTGTTTTTTTCAATGTGTGCAGTCTCTTAGACAAATTTATTAAATCGTAAACATGTTTGTACAACTAAATTAAAGGATTATTTATGCGCGACACTTTTCTTGTTTGACGTTATAACAGCTGTTAAACAATCTCTTATAAAACTTTTAATTGAATAACATACAGAGTCTCGTATTAAGAGCAAACAGACAAGCTTACTCACGCGGAATTCCTTTTTTTTTCTTTTTTTTTTAAATTAAATATCTTTTTGTTAGTGTTTTATTATTGTATTATAACAGTTTTATAACAGCATTAATATATTTAGCGTCTATTGAAACAAGTATATACATATTTAAAGTTTCATTTGTGCAAATATTTATGAACTTTATCGCGTACACGTGTCGGAAAAGAAACAATAAAACTTTTATACAAAAGCACTGTCTATAATGGCCGAGCGAACATCCCGTTTAAATAATTTCAAAGTAAAATGAAAACAAACAACCTTTTTCTTACGCACTTCGGATCGAAAAAATTCGTAATTTTCGTGTGAAAGATTCGCCCGCAAACCCGCGTAAACCGGATTTTGTGTTTTATACATGTGAGACCTTGCAAAATTCGTTCCACGCGTATGCGCGCAAGGCTGTATTGATACTATTTTGAAAAGATGAAAAATATAGAAAAAACAGTCCGTGAATCATCGCTGAGTCTATTAGTTCGAGGTGAAAGTATTAAGTCATCCACTTATGTTAACTATTGAAAAAGGAATTTATGTGCTGGGCACTTGAAAAAAAGATCAACTCTTAAAATTCTTTTTAATTATTTAATATTATAAAAACGTTCACTGCATTTGGAAATCGACTTTACATTATTCAAAAAATCACTAGACATTATAAATCTTGGTAAGAAAATACTTTTTCGTAAGAACGGTAATAAATAAGATATTCGATGTTTTCTAAATATATTGACATTATAATATTAAAATGATAAAGCATATTTTCATAATGAAATTCAAAAATTTATTTACCGCTATAACTTTTTTTTGATAAATCCGAAAAGGATACTCTAATTTAAAAAGGAGTAGCTTTAGCTAAATGTGTGATAATTATTTGTTATATTAATCATAGATTGGTTATTAATTTCATTAATAAAAACGAAATTCGTATAGTATTTTCTTTTTACCTTTCATTAAAATCATAGTTTATTCATAATACAATGAATAATTATATATTGTGGTTGATTGAATGAGATGATATTTTTAATAAAGATTTAAAAATGAAAGTTTACTCATGACTTTTTCTTGTGTGAAATTCCGTTTTGTTGCGGTACGTTCGCATTAAAAGTATCAGATTTTAAGACATACTTAGTGAAAGTATTAAAATAAATTAAGCCAATTACATATCTTGCAAAATATTTTGTAAACATGTATTGATAACAATTTCCTTTAACGTTGTTAAATTAAAAAAAAATCATTCAGTCCTCGAATTATCGGGTTAAAATTTACATCTTTATCCAGACCACAAGTGCAGCTGCACCTGATATACCCGCAAATGCATCAAAGTCGGCTGAAAATATAGGATCGTTATTTCGGTGTCTGCGATTAAAAAGGCCGCAATCAATCTATAGGCGCTTTCTCAGCTCGTAACGGTTCCTTTCAAGGAAAAAATAATCTGTAACTGCGAAATATTCAGCAGTGAGCTCATAGATAAGTGACGTCTTCATTTGTTAGCGTGAATTAAGAAAGACGAAACTCGCGCTCGCGCGCACGTGAACTGAAGTTACGCAAAGGCGATAATGTAAAAACAAAGTCCCGATTTCGTGCGGCGCACGTAAAAACGCCTCGTGTTCTGAATTATTTTTTCCTCTTCCTTTTATTAGCAACTGCGCGCTTGGCATTCCTGCAGCGGCTCTCCGGAATGGCGCGACAATGACAGTTCAGCAAAATACCGGAGCGGCACGATGGCTTTATGATTAGCCCCGGCAAGACAAGCCCGAGTCGATCGACGTACCTATAGCTCGGCAGACGCGAGCGACTCGTTGACCCGCGCTTCGGCCGGTGCAGTCCATTTGACGCCCCTCACGTTTCCGCCAATTTCGATGCTCTCTCTCTCTCTCTCGTGCGCGAGCCAGAATCAGCAGTCACGTTTCGCTAAGCCGTCGCCGGGTTCACATGTGCGTTGCCCGTCGATGAACTTTGCCTCGGGGTTAGCTGTGATGACGACTTTTTTTGTATAGTGCTGCTGTGGAATTTTATACTTGCTGCCGCGCTGATGTCTTCTTTGCTCCGGTTCGTGCTCTCTTAGGCGAGTTTGCACTTTTATTTTTCTGCCCGGAGCTTGTGGAGCTTGAAAAATTTCGACTATTCTGAAAGTTTGGGAATGAAAGCGTGCTGGTAATGGCGTGAGTGACTTTTTTGGACAATCATTCTTATGGTTTTTATACCATGTTTGGATAGTCAAATTTCATTATTAGAATTGCCGAAAACATAAAGGAAGGTTGGCTGCAACAAGCACAACGCAGAACTACAAAATAACTTAGATGTAGTCGTCTCAGAAAGACACAATTAGTTTGTTTATTAATTTTTATAAATTAAAGACATAATTAAAATAAAATATTTGTGATCTGTGACTGAAATTTTCTAAATGAACCACAGTATTTGATTATTACATCTATTGCATCGGTTAGCAGCACCAGAGTAAACATTTTGAAACTTTAACCTCTCAAAAAACACAAAAAAAGGACGAAGAAAAAAATAAGGTATTTAAGTTAATCTTATAATTTACAGACAATTGTAATTTGAACTTTCTAAATTATAATTTGAAACTTACGAAAAGGTTTTAATAGCTTACGGCATAAAGCGTAAGAATTAGAAATCCGAAAAATGCATACCTAGTTTTTTAAAGTTAATTAAAGAAAATTTTCATGAATTTTATTAGCATAGCCAATGTGTTAGTTTGGAAACAAACTATAAAAAAAAAGAAGAGTATAGAATTACCTAGAGGGCATGATGTGGATGCATAAATAGTTGACGTGATGTTAGTTTCTTAATATCCAACATTCAAATTACTGAAATCGTAAATTTAAATCTGAAAATCGAAAAGTACTATGTATTTTTAAATATGTTTCTATATATCGACTTTTCAACTTCATTTTTTAACCTTTTATAAATTTTCATCAGTAATAAAGAAGTTCGTAGTGTTTCTCAATAGAAACCGTACGCGACACGTGTTGGTGCACGTGGAACTCTGCCGATATTTCCCTCTTTACATTAAATATTCTGTTTTAACTTAGCAATCATAAAATATTCTTCAATATTTTCATATTTTCCTACAATTTCATTATTTTTATATTTTTCTTGTTTATTTATTTATTAATTTTTTAAAGCTCCAATTTTTGCAGAGAAATATATTTGTGATCAACTTTGAATTTATTATTAAATTACATTAAGCTGGCTGTTATAATTAAAAATAATAGTTTAATATAACAATGTAGAATAATTTAATGATCTATATTCTAAAATAATTTCTTCTCGTTTTATAAAATATAAAAATTTCTAGAAATAACATACAAATGAAAAGTCATTTTTGCTGTCATTTTGTTGCATGCAACTTGTATCAATCAAACATGAACCTGTAATTAATCTCCCTTTTATATTCGACACTTATTAACCCAACATACCTTCGAGTGAATCTTTTCATCGTCGAAGAGCCAGTGTTAAAAAAGTCGAAATCGCGGAGCGCAAATATCCCCGGGAAATATACGATAATGGCGAATATTCGGTAAGAAGCGAACTTTACGCGAATTTTAAGGGTTCAACGCCTTTAATTATAACGCCGCTCGCAAGACGCTCGGTCGAAATTGCCAAGCGCTCCAACCGAGCCGCGCGCCATAACTTCTTATTTATACTCTTGCGCGCGGCTGGGATCCTGGCTTTTAAGCGCACACTGTTGCAATAAGCTTTTTAATAATTGAATGAGTAGTCGAGAGCTGAGAAAAAAAGCAGCACAGGAAGCTTATATCATCCGACGCGCGTATGTGCATACACACAGGTTATATAGTTATACTTGCGGTTATACCGCGGTATATATACGTGAATCGTGTTGTTTACGTTTCGCTGCGGGTTTGTTTTGCGTATACTTTTTGCGCGAGCGATGTGTTTGCGCGCTCGCGTACTACACAGTTTACCAGCTTGAGCACACGAAAGTTAAGGTACAATCAGCATAAACTATATTTGATAGAGGATTCGCGCGTCAGGTCGATTTACGGTTTACGCGCCTGAGTTCCGGCCTGCAATTTTGGAATCTGATTTAGAGTCTCTCCCTGCGTGCCTTTGAATGGTCTAGTGCGGTAGGTAGCTTGGTAATTTTAAAATTAACTGATTAACGGGCTTTTTTTCTTATTTATATTTGAAAAATTAGATTTCACTCGCGTATGTTTTATAACTTTGGCTTATCCAAAGTCACGTAAATGTCAGCTGTCACGAATCTGTTTGAGATAACCTTTTCAGAATCAAATCTTTATTTGATAATGAGAAGCACGTGGAATGCTATAGGGATTAAGATGTAAACAAAATCCGACATAAAGTAAAAGAAAGAGTTAAAAATAAAGACAGTAGGACAATAAAAGAAAGTTTGGCAAACATATATAATTATAAGAGCAATAATTTTAATCGCGCAATAATTCATTTTTCCTGCAACATCAACTTTCGCTCCGCATCGTTTTATAGCTGTTCCCTTTTTCGGATTTCCAAAGATGTAAATATCCATATTTATCAACAAAGCGAGTTTTAATTTTCCTTATTTACTTGTACTACTTAAAATTATCAGCGTGTCAAATCTGCCAGCGATAACGGACGGCTTGAAAGTACATCGCGCGGTACACATAGGTATATATATATATATATATAACAATAATGATTACGCAACTGTACGCACATCTAAAAAAGAGTATAAAAAAATCCTAAAAAACGTCTTAATATTCATGAGGAAAATTATAAAACGAGATTAATCATGTATACACGCGCGTGAACGCACAGCGCGATCGGCGATTGCTACTTGTATATATACTCGCTCTCATAATCAGCCGCGAAACAATACGCCAGGAAGAGGCAACTTCCGATATACACACACGCGCGGTGCGGTCTTGAATTAGCGCCGCGGGGCATTAATTTATAATTTAACGAATGCTAAAGAATTCAGGCCGAGCTCCACGTGCGCGCGGCTAGTCCAAGAGTGCTCGAAAAAGCGAGAAAAGCCAGGCTTATCCTAATGAGAAGATTTAAGAGCGCTGGCGCGCAGGCTCGTCTCTTATGCGTCAAAAGTATACATGCGCACACGTGTACATAAGCGCATATAAGCGAGCGGCGGAGAGCGACAACGTAAAGCTTTTTACGATCGCCACGCGCTGCTGCAGCGATAGCGCCTTTAAACTGCACCTACACGCGCGCGCGGCCCGAAACTTGCCTGACAGCGCCGAGCGCGTGCGTTATATGAGAGCGAGGAGAAAAAAGGAGAAGCGCATCACGAGGGCAGCCGAGAAAAAGAGCGACTTTTTGCGCGTATATATGTATGTATGCACGAGCTGTCAGAGTGTATACAGTTGAAAAGCGTTTTAAATCCCAGCGCCGGTTTTTTGCGCGCGCGCGCGCGCCGAAGATGGGGCGATGAGCGCGTGGTCAGAGTCGTGAGAGCGCAAAAAAGGCCGGGAAGAAGAAACGGAGGTATAGGAGCGAGAGCGTCTTTGCATGTGAATGAAATGGAAAAAGAAATGAGAGGAAGGGCAGGTTGATGGACTTTCAGCCGAGCGCGCGTCTATGTATAATAACGTTATATAGTAAACGCGCTCTCGCGACGCTGCTGTGACGTCAGGTCGTTGGGGGGCAAAAAGAGAGCCAAACAAGCGCGGTGATAAAAAAAGAAAAAAAAATACGCACGCGTCGTCGAATATAATGGACTAACGTACATTGTTTATGTACGTTTATGCAGGCGTGTGTCGTCAGCGCGCGGCCGCGGGCGTATGCAGCGGCTGACGTTTCAGATGTCGTGGCCGACGATAAAACTGCGAGGAAAAAGTATATGAGTGAAGCGCACCGAGATACCTAGGGCTAGTTCTTGATATGCACCGCGCACACGTAGTTTTCTGCCAATTTCAGCTCCTTCACATTTTTTAGATAAAGACATTTTCGTTGCTGCAGCCAGTTCGTCTGCGTACCTCTCAACTATGTTTTAATAGTTTTTAGTGCAAATTGGTTTTTTTTTTTAAATAATAATCTTGGTAAAGTTTAAATTTAATAAACGAACTTTTACGAAAGCAAAGTAGATATGTCGCTGTAATAATGACAACTTGTAATCCAAAGTATCGACGTCTGGCAGCGTTCCTCTCGACAGCCAAAAAAAGGATTTTTTCGGTGAGTGGCTCATTATAAAGTTCAATAATTTTCTTACATATTTCTATAATCGATGCTTTTGTAAACTTGCATATATGAATTATAAGGCATATTAGGTTAAGTATAAATGTGGAACTCACTACGAAAGTATAAAAAATAAAATTAATTGTTTGGTTAAAGTTTTTTCCTAAAGCGTATAGTCTTTAGTGAATAGCAATTTAGTTCTGATTAATATATATACGCATCTTATAATATAAACCTTGTTGTTTTTATTTATATCGAAATAAATATAATTAAAATATAGTACTTTTTCATGGTTACTCATTTATCGTGATTATACTGCTGACGGCTATATCTGAGAGCTGAAATTGAATGATTAACGTTTTTTCTTATGCTTATCTATTTTTTCATTTTTTTATACGTACTTCCTAATAATAAATTATTCACGACCTTTTAAATTTTAAAACATTAGTAAAGAATAATATCGCATTAAGAATTTATTAAAAATGTAGCTCTTCTGGAATAAGTGGAACCTGTGTTTTACGTTATCTCTTACAGGCGCACTAGTTTTCATAAAACGTTCGATAAACCTATATACTTGGTATATATAACGGAATTGAGTCATATTTGGAGCACGGTTACGTATAGATATGATCGATTGTATAATTTTCTATTTATGCAGCTTTTGATACAAGGTTTATTTGTGGAAATTCGTTACGTAAAAGAGAGTTATTAATTGCTTGAAAGTCCGCGAATTCAAAACAGTTTTATCCATTTTTGGCTCTAATGCTAATTTATCGACTAATCACTGATTATTTAATCAGAAATAACAAAATTTGATAACTCTTACTAAATACTTTAACTGTAAGTACTATCCTATATTTTCCTTCAATAATGTAATCGTAGCATGCAAACTGAATTATATGTACGATTTACACTATTACTATAGTACTGCAGTATAAATTTAAAAATGAAAAATATTTTTCTACAGATTGCCTAATATAGTTGTTGTCAAAAACAATGCTCCAAAGAACATAATATTGTTTTCTCGCGTTACTTTTTCATCAAGTTGAACGTAATTTTGCACGTAACATCCCGAGCATTATTCTCATCCTTGTTTGCTTTGCATTGAATAATACATCCAAAGGAACAATAACATGTTTATATTTTTTCAAATTCAGCTTGAGTTTAGCCAAGCCAGTGTCGCGCTTGCAAAACGCAAGTATTAAAGGAGCAAAAGCGAAACGTTGAATTAATAAAAACACGTGCCGGCTCCGGCATCTGAAAACAGTGCAGTAAAAGAAAAGTATTACGCGCCCTAAATGGTGTCTCAACCGTTGTCCGCGATAAATACACACGTGATATGCACAGATGCTTTATGGAAGTCGTTTAATTATTATGTCTTCGCATCTGCATCGGACTCTTTTCTCTCCTGTGTGTATATTTACGTTGTTTTAATTATTCGTTCCTGTATATCTGAAGAGATTCGATACGCAGCTACACATAAGTCGTTTGTTTTGTAGTAATAAAAAAGTAATAGTGCTTTTATGGAGGTATAGCTACTTAGACACAGGGAAAACGTGAAACGTGGAAATTCACCGGACAGATGTGTCTTTTATTTTGGCCTATTATGTGCACAGGTGGAGTCGCTTGTATATACGAGACGCTCTTGAAAAATCGTGGCTATCATGACATTTTATCGTGTTTTTATTCTAGTAGAACTCATCAATGTAGTTTGAGCGCGCGACAATCAGTGCGTGATGCCTACGCATGAATCAAATTCTTATCAATTTTTTAATATTTATTTTACATTAAATAACGGCCGCGAAATGTGACTTTTCTAATGCGGTGTATCGCTACTTGAACTTTTTGGTTGTTAATGTTTGTTAGCGTTGTGTTTGTCTTTTTTATTCGAATAGGAAGACGATCATTTTGTCAGAATATTACATTTTTAGTAGGCTATTTTTTCAGGAAATTCCAATAGCGAGTAAGAAACTTTGTTAACAGAAAGATACTGATACCGAATGGTTCATAATGTAGAATGTAAAAATTCAAATTTCGACAAACAATATTTAAATATTTCAGAGTTTTACTTTACGAGTACGAAGTTTATTTATTATTTAGAATATATTATTTTATACATTTTCTGATAATATTTTATCCTTCATACTTTTTGGAATTGCATAAATATCGTATTATATTTTGAAAACAAATATCCATATCCTATTTTTTATTTCAAGTCAAAAGTTAGCAACATTAAAAAAAATTTAATTTTATCTCCATCATTAAAGGGCGCGGCCGCGCCCTGATGGCAAGTAGGCGAAGCGATCGGGGCGACCGTGCCTTTTATACAGCGTGTTT